>WEIS01095047.1:0-20729 GCA_013389965.1 Todus mexicanus
AAGGGAGAGAGCAGCAGGGCTGGAGGTGACCCGTGCAGACCCCATCCTCAGAAACACAGCCCCCAGGAGCACGAGGATAAGCTGCTCCTAGAGAAAATAAAAGGAGGGACCTGGAGCCTAACGGCTGCTCTTTCACACTCCTTTATCTAAGTACAATGCTCGTGCCTAAGGTTTGTGTGGTCAAGGTGGCAGGTGTCCGCAAGGTGCTGTCGCTTTTGCACCAAAAGCTCTCTTGGTGCTCCTCTAATCCTGTCAAGAAGCCCCAGGCGTGCTGGTGCTGCGTGCTGCAGTGACAGCCTGCCTCTCAGCAGGGATGGGGATCCTGGGGGTGCTGCCATCTGGATGCACAGGAGGAGACAGCCTTTGCTCCCTGAACTGTGTCAGCTCAGGGTGGCAGAAGCAAAACCTATTTTATGGAGGCACAAATAGCTTCCTCGATGGAAGAAGGAGACTTTACTAGAGGTGGTTATCAAGTCCTGAGCATCCTGGCTCTGGCTCCAAGCCCACATTATCTGGTGACATGAGGTCTCAGAGGTGGACAGAGCAGAGCATGCCCTTGGTGAGAGCAGATGCTCGCGAGCAGCCTGCTCCATCTCTGTATAGGCAGTGGTTGCCTGCCTTGCCTGCCTGCTGCAGAATGAGCTCGCCTGGCACAGGGCTGACTCCTTGCAGACTGGTTGTTTGCGTGCCTGGTTGGCTGCCTGCACCTTGTGTTGGCTGGTGTGGTGCTCCCTGGGGCAAGGATGGCTGCAGATAATTTTGATGGAATCTAAAAATCTTTCGACTGGTAATCGAAGCGCACCCAGTGGTTGGTCTGTGCTCTGTGGCTTGGTCAAGTATAGGATGTGACAGGGCTTGGCACGTCAGGAGGTGTGTGCAGCATGTCCCAGTCAGAAAAGCCCAGTGAGGCTTTTCCATCGCATGGAAGTTTGTTTGGCTTCCCCACTCACCAAAAGAAGCTGCGTGGCTACAGCTTCGCAGCTGCGGCTGCAAAAGCTGACTCAAGGTGTTTGACGAGGCCCCGGCAGCTGTGTGAGCTCACCCAGCGTGGGTTTCATGGAGCAGCAGGGCAAGGATCCCCTGTAAAAGGAGATTCCTGTATTTCCTAAGCTCTCCAGCAGCAGCCACATCCATGAGTATCTTAGAACAGCCTCTTCCGCAGGGTCCCCGATGGCTCTTCAGCAGTGAGTCAGGCAGAGGAGCTCTCTGGGCTGAATCACAGCAGTGATCCCAGTGCGTGCCTGACAACCAGCTCATCCAGGTGTGGATCCTACTGGGCTTTGGTCACTTCAGCTGAACCATACAGGTGAACACCATCTGCATGTTTTCAAAATGAAACCTGCTCCTTCTTCCCTGCAGTCCACTGCCCTTCCAGCTGGCCCCATGTGCCTGCTAAGTGCTAGCACAGGCAGGGATAGATGCCCCAGGCTCACAGCTCTCATCCCCCGGGAGTACCAGCTGCTGTCTGGAGGACCAAGTGGCTTGAGTTTCTGGTCTGCTCCCTGTGATGCCACTGCCGTTGTGTGTGGACATCATAAGCTTGTGGGGATGCGCAGAGCGGCGAGTCCTCGCTCTCTCTGCAGCGGTGCTCTAGCACTCTGCAGGTACCTCTTGCTGTGTGTCTACCTGGGCGCTGATCCTCCAGATAGAGCCAAGGGTGGACGAATTTCCTTTCAAGCAGAGGCAGCTGTGAGACTCTACCAGTGGAAAGCATCTCCTGTTTTGCAGGAATGCAAAAGCCAGATGATTTCTCAATGTGCCCAGCTAAGATAATACTGCATAATCTTGTTGGCATTTTAATTTCTCAGCCCTGTGGGGAAAAGCTGATAGACCACTGTTGTCCCCCTCCGTGGGTGGTGTATGCCTGCGAACACGCTTGTCGGAGGGTAGCACTAGCAGCAGTTGGGCTTACCCCGGCTGCTGCTCTGTCTGCAAGAAGCAGTGGGATCAAAGGGATATCGAGGGCTCCATGGTGGCTGGGAGAGTGTTGATTCGGTGGTGGTGAAGGCTGACCTGCTGGCTGGAAGGCGCAGCAAGACACTTGGCTTCTCTTCTTGGTGTGCCTTGGAGAGGCTGGATACGAGTGGCGGCTGCCTCCTGCCCCCTCCCCAGCAAAGCTTTCCTGTGCTGAGAAAATGCCCGGCTCAGTCTGGCTGTTTTTCCCGGATGGTGGATATGAATCATTGCTGTTCTTTAAGGAGAAGGTTCGTTTGCCCCTAAACAGTCTCTCTCCCTGGGCGGCGAAGCCTGTGTCCCTCTCGAGACTGCTGTAATTTTCTTCTTGTGAATCCGTGGGTTTCTTTAGCGGAGGAATTTGTTTGCCATTTATATATCCCCATTCTGTAAAAATGGCCACTTCTCTCCGGGGATGTGCTGTTGGGAGGCAGTTACACCTTTGCTCACGGATCACCTCGGTACACGCAGCTGAGCACGCCATTAGAACCCATCTTTGCCTCCCCATAGGAGAAGCAGACACTTCTCAAGGCCTGAAGTGATCCCATGGGCTCCCGAAAGTTCAGACCACATGCAGGGGAAGAAGCTCTGCTTTCCAAGGAACAGGCGTGCAGGTGAAAGCAGTGTTAGGCGGTGACTCTGTCCTCTCCCTTGGCCCAGGCACGTGCCTTGGCTCTTCAACCTCGCTAGCTGGCTGCCAGCATCCCTGAGCCCAGTCTCACTGCCATGCACTCAGGATTTGTTTGCTTTTCCTTGAGACAACATCTCACAGTCCAAGAAAGTCTCACCTATTTAATTCCTTGCTTGCATTCCGTTAAGTACTTTACCAAATGTGTGGGACCAGCATATCTCCACCCCTCTGCCTGGGGTGGGAAATAGCTACATCTTACCAGAGGGTAGGTTTAGATTATGTAGAAGAAAGAAATTCTTTACTATGAGGGTGGCGAGACACTGGCACAGGTTACTCAGGGAAGCTGTTGCTGCCCCATCCCTGTAAGTGTTTAAGGCCAGGNGGGTGAATTTGGCCTGGCCTGTGTCCAGCACATGAGAAGAGATGGGCAAGGCTTTCATCAGCAGACACCCCGTGAAGGGAGAGCTGGGCAGAGGCAGCCACTGATGCTGGGGCTGTGCTGTCCCATCCCACACAGAACAGCAAACGTGGCGGGTGAATCACGAGCTGAGCATTGCTCAGCATCACTCAGGATGCAGTGAGGCTTTCTGAGCAGCTGCTGATGCTGCAGTGGTGGGATGGGGTGGGATGTTGCAGGCGGGCAGGCATTGCTGCCTGCATCTCTCATACTTTCTGCTTTGTACTTTCATCCTCTCCCTTAAGATGATGCCGTTTCTGCCTTTCATCCTCTTGTTGTTTTAGAGCCAGGCTCCTCTCATTTACCTCTGAGCTCTGGAGAAGGTTGGCCGGGAATGTCCCCATAGCGGGGTGCCAGGACCCAACAGAGGATCTGCTGTGGTAGAGGACACCAGCTTCTGCTTCAGCCCCATCCAGGAGAGGAGGCTGCTGAATGTCACAGGCAGGTGACATGTCTCGTATGATGCACAAGGACAAGCCTTTGTGTTTTCTTCACTAACCTCCATCTTTGTCTCATGTATTTTTCTAAGCAAATCTCTATGGAAACAGGTACTGTTTGTAATAAAGCCTCTGTTTTTCACTTTGCTTCCTTACTCTCGAGGAAGGAGGTGGGCAGAGACCTATAAAGGCCATAGGAGCTTTAGGCAAACAGAGATGTTTCCTTGTCTCTTGGCACAGATGGGAGCAGCCTCGGCTAAGTCCCTTGGTCCTGCCTGTGCTGATAGGAGATGGAAGCTGAGATCCAACCAGAGCCATTCTTGGCTCACTCAGTTTTGGTGAGGACTCATTGCCTGGCTTACACAGCCCACTCTTCTTCCCGTCCCACCTGGCCGTTGGGGAGCACTGTGGCATCGAATTGGCAGGTAAATCATTCCTGACCAGAGTTAATAACGTATGTTTCATGTGTCTCCAGTGAACTACCAACCCTACAGCACCCTGGTCCTCTTGAAGGTCATCCAGTGCTAGTCCTGTCTCAGCATCCTGACAGCACCCACCGTGACATTGCTACCGGGCCCACGTGAGCCACCTCCGCACTCGCTGCGGTGCGGGGGGAGTGGGAGGCGCAGGGTGTGATGCGAAGGGGACGGAAACGACCACGAGCCAGAAGCATGCACAAGCCCCCGCCTTCGTGGGATGCCGGAGCTCCGTCATCTCGCAGAGCTTCCTGCCTGCAGCTTGTTCCCAGGCTCGTGAGCTTTCTAACTTGTTTGTTTATTTTTGGGGAGGGAGGGAGGGAGGAGGATGTTTCAAAGGAGGAATTCAGTGCCAGATTGGCATCCTCTGCATCAGACGGAGCAGTGCACCAAAGCAGGCTCCGAGCTGCAGGAGGGAACTGCGTTTGTCAGCTCCTTCTGCTGCAGGTCGCCCTCAGTATTCAGCAACCTGGGGCCTGCACTGGCTGCGGGGGCTACTAAACCCAAAGCAACCTGCACCAGCCTGATACTCTGGTCCTGGGGGTTTTTTTAGGACACTCTAATCTGTTTCTGTTTTCCACTCTGAGTGAACTGGGCCTTGTATCAGATGTAACGGCAAACAAGGCCAAGCGCAGGGTCCTGCACTTTGGCCACAACAACCCCATGTATCGCTCCAGCCTGGGGGATGAGTGGCTGGAGAGCGGCCCGGCAGAGAGGGACCTGGCAGTGCTGGTTGGCAGCGGCTGAACAGGAGCCAGCTGTGCCCAGGGGGCACGGAAGGGCAACGGCATCTTGGGCTGTGTCAGGAATAGTGTGGCCAGCAGGACTAGGGATGGAATTCTGCCCCTGGACTNGATCTAGAAAGGTGCATCTTCCACCTGGACCAAGCGGGGGGTGTGTGTGTGTGTTCAGCCCAAACCAGCCCTGTGCAGCCACCCTGCAGCAAGGGCTTGCTCCAGATGAAATCCATCTCACTCTGCCAAGAGGCACAGCCCAGGGGCTGCTGCGCTGGAGCTGTCAGGGCTGAAGTCTGGAGATCATCAGCTCCAGGGCACTTCAAGGGCACTGAGCATGGAAAACACTCCCTTCCTGCTGCTGTTCCTGGCAGAATTATATCTGTTTTAAGAACAGGGATTCAGACTCTGAGGCTAATGGTGCTTCCTTCCAAAAGGAGACAATATTACAGTCTTTGTGGTTCTGCTAGAATTACAATACGTGATTACTGGGGTTGAAACACTGGCTAATTACCTACTCATTTGTTGTCGTGCTCCCAATTAGCTTGTAAAAGCGTAGCAAACACGTTCCTTCACACCTGCTTTTAATGGTTTATACAAAGTTACTCATAGATAGTAGAAGATAAAGTGTTGCGTGTCATATTAGGATGGTACAGTGCTTTCCTGCTTCCTTGGGTGTCCTTCCTCAGCCTGGGGAAGACAGGAATTCAGACGTGAGATGAGAAGTAGGCACCTTGATGTGATTCATTTCACATCCAAGCTGATCACATCACCTTGGATGTGATTCAGTCAATAGTGGCTTTCATGTCAAACCCCATGGCAACACCAGCACAGTGGGGCAAACTGGTTGAAAGGAGGCCCTGCAGCATCGTCCACCTTTTTGAGCCTTGTTGAGCTTAGTTATCCCAGCTTCCTATTGGCATGGAGCAGAGGAAGGGGGTTTATGCCTGAGGAGAGGGGCCTGCCTTCACCCAGCCCTGATTCTCCTCGCCGCCTCTGTGCATCGCCTGATTTCGTGCCCACCAGAACGTTTGCATCAAGGCAATGTTTGCCCATACAAGTGTCTGTTTGCCCACACAACACATTTGTACATCTGGCTCGGCAGATTGGTGCACTTGCAAAAATGGGCAAGAAAACACTGAGGCCTGGATGGCAAATTTGATCTGGTTTTATTTGTTTTGGGGTTTTTTTTATGGTGAAGGTGTTGCTCACAGTTACCTGGTTATAGCTGCATGGAAGTGTGCCTTTCAGGAGAGTTTTGGCTCCAAGATATTGCACACCAACAGCCTAAATTCTGTCTCCACATTTGGTGCAGTACATCACCTAAAATATTTGTTAGCTTTTTGCCCAGAAAGCTTTCTCGTCACGTGACCCTTGCCCAAACTTGAGAGCAGAGGAGGGTGGCAGAGGTCATTGCTAGGCCACTCTCCATAATCTATGAGAGGTCCTGGAGAACAGGAGAGGTGCCTGAGGACTGGAGGAAGGCCAATGTCATTCCAATCTTCAAAAAGGGCAAGAAGGAGGACCTGAGTAACTATAGGCCGGTCAGTCTCGCCTCCATCCCTGGAAAGGTGATGGAACTTGCTACTATCTCAAAACGTGTTGAGGAAAGAAGGCTTATCACAAGTAGTCAACATGGATTCAATACGGGTGAGTCATGCTTGACTAATCTGATAGCCTTTTATGATGGTACAACCAGATGGATATCTTGGATATACCTTTTTTTTAATTTACTCCCTCTCTCATTTCACCCTCGTTTAAGCGGAGGGCAACTGTCTGCAACATCTGAGACAATACATGGATATCTAGGTGCAGCTTCCCATCCAATTTCCATGCTCAGCAGAGACACGCTTGAGAGATTATCCCAGTGCGGGGGCTACGGGTTTAAATCACAATGGCCATGAAAGTCTCCATTATTTATCTCCAAGCTGCTTAGTGATAAAGTGGCTGGAGAAGGAAGCCACTTTTCCTGCGCCAAGAATGTGTGGGAATACCTTTTCAAATGTTAATTTCTCATGTTTTTCAAAAAGCTACCCAAAGGCACTGGTCTGAGCAAAGAACGCTAAGAAGCCTGTGCATATTCAAACCCAACTAGGTTTTAAAAAGTCTGCAAATATATTTGGGGCAAGTCAGGGCGTGGGGAGGGAATAAGAAGGAGCTCCAGGAAAAAAACCCGCCACCATTTCCCCCACTTCAAAGTTAAAATTAGATGTGCACATTTCCTTCTTCTCTAATGTGCCTCCCTCCAGGGAAATAGGTGATGAATGCTGAAGCCCAGAGGGAGCAGGATCAGCCAAGGGCTTCTCCTCCAGCGATGCTAATGAACATCATTTTCCCAAATCCTTCACCCCACTGGGCACCCATCGTCAAACCCCAACTGACTGGCAAGCAGTAGCACCACCAGGCAAGGCTGATGTGGGCTGGCTTTGGCCTAGTGCCCAAGGCATACAAAAAGCCACACATCCTCACTTCTGTTTTGCAGGCAAGGCAGTCTGGTTCCCCAGTATTAAATTGTCCCACTGCAAAATTAATCAGCTTCTATGACTTTATTTTTTTGATAAAAACCCCTTTCTACAAGAACTGCCCGGGCAATGCGTGGCTAATTGGCTGTTGTTAATACACATCCTAGGGTTTTCTGTTGTAGCTTTTTCTCCAAAAAAAGGAGGGAGAAAAAGAAAAAGGAATATATGATTTTAATGCAGATTTGAAAGAAAAGAAAAAAAAAAAAGCCCACAAAAATCTCTTGGGTCTGTACCCACCGCAAGTTTTAAAGTGCAGAATATGTGTCTGTTATTGAATAAGAAATGCACGCTGACTGCCAAATTTCAGCTTGAAAGCAGCCAGAAGCTATCTGGGAAGAAAAAAAACAAGAAAAAAAAGTGTTTTGCAAATACTTTTTGTAATTGTAAAAATAAAAAATAAAAAAAAAAGGAAAGGAAAAGAAAAAAAAACCCAAAACACAACCAAACCAGAAAGAATTCACCACTTAGTAATCCTTGAAAAATATGTGATACTGTATAACTTAGAGCCCCTAAGTTACATCGAAGATGAATAAACTCTTGGAAAACATGAATTTGTAGTTTACATCTTATTCCTCACAGCCAAGCAGCGTTATAACCGATGTCTCTTCATCCCAAGTGCTCAAACGAGAATGGAAAATGCCTCAAGCTTGGCAGGAAATGCGGTGAGTGGATATGGATCCTGCTGGCCTGAAGTATAAATTCCCTTATTTGTAAGGGTTTGCTTAACTCTTTATTTTGGCCAACGCTAGAACAATTATCTCCTTTCTTGATCTGGAATTTGTCACTGTTGGATATGCAGCTCTCAAGAAGAAATGGCCACAAGTTGTGCCGGGGGAAGTTCAGATGGGATATTAGGAAAAATTTATTTATTGAAAGAGTGGTTAAACATTGGAATGAGCTGCCCCGGGAGGTGGTGGAGTCGCCATCCCTGGAGGTGTTCAGAAAATGAGTAGATGTGGTACTTCAGGACATGGTCTACAGGCCATGGAGGTGTTCGGTAGAAGGTTAGACTTCATCTTAGAGGTCCTTTCCAGTCTTTATGATTCTATGATCTGATGGTCTTTGCTTACTCTTATTTTTCCTTAGGCCAGTCCTCGGAAGAGATGGGGATGCTCAGTGAAATCCCTCCCTGCTTGCTCCTCCACACTAATGAAACACGAGGAGAGGTTTTTCTACTGAACCCTAAGAACTCTGCAGCAACTGGAAAGAGAGTGGAGGCATCTCAACTGCACTGTGACCCTAAGCCATGCCACGGGTGCGCTTACAGCTAGGTGAGCATCCCTTTGCACCTCAGTGAGTGGGCGTCTGCATCAGGAAACATCGTTTAGGAATCATAGAACCATCGAATTGTCNAAGCCCCACTGCGGTTGATGGACCATGTATCTCTGCGACAGCTCCTGAATTCGGAGTCAATACAGGTAAGGGGTTTGGGGTTTGACAAGTACACCTTTTATAGCCCATCACAGCGTCCTGAGTGAAATCAAGTGTGGGGTCACACAGCTGATCCTAGCACATTCCCTTTCACCTTCGCTTTCCTCTGGAGCCCCTCCTGACTTCATCTGGATTTGCAATCCCCACCCTGCTATTGAGCCACATAGAGCACAAACAAGTAAGTCTTCGTGATGCACAAAGCAAAAGAATTCACAGGAAAAAGCTCTTCAAAACATGTATTTTTAAAAAATAATTTCATTTTTACAGATCAAGAATTTCATGACCTAGTGGAAATACAAACAATACTGGACCGGGTGCTTGTAGCGCGTGGTTTGTAAAGCTGCTGCTGCAGCTCATAGCCCCAAATAAATACTTCCGTGACTAATCCTTTGGAAAGGAAAACACAAAGAAAGAGGCTGTCACATGAGGTAAGATGATTTTTGACGTTTGTTTGGTATTTATAAACACAAATTTTGCCTCTTGGGCTGCGTAATACGCTTCATCTAAAATCCTGTTAGCAAACATACCCAGTGAGAGACTTTCTATCTTCCTCCCATCCTGCTATCCTTCCCTGTTTCGTGAAGTGGGGGGGTAAATTTAGTAAGAGACAAATCCCCTTGTGTTCTAACCGGTCCTCAGAGGTTAGAGGGACTAGGGGTGGCTGGACTTATCTCTTAATAGGTATGCCAGTTAAGAAGCGTTGCTATAGGCCCAACCGCCAGATTCACAAACAGCCCATACACTGCAGGCCCGGTTCCCTCCTGAGAGAGCAGTTGGATGCACAANCACAAATATTCCTTGCTGGGCCATCTAGCCCTGATGTCTTCTGCCAGTAACAGGTCATTCTGTCCCATCCTCTGCCGGGAACAGTTCACTGCTGTGACAATAGGGAGCTGGTATCGCACCTGGTCCATCAAATCAGTGTCAATACAACACTGATCACTGGGCCTTTGCCCAGCCTCAGCATCTTTTCTGAACACTAGATGTCTTATCAACAGTGATGGGTTTTGATGGTCTGTGCATTGCTGCTTCCCACATTCCCCTGAGAAGTCCTTATTCTCTTCTCAGGACTCAGGCAAACCTCTGCATATTTTGCCGAGGACCTAGAGGTATAAAATCTTATATTCTAGAAATAATTGCAATTTCATTCAATGTGACTAAACCGCGGAAATTTTCTCCTTGGGATTCTTTTGCATAACAGCAAAAATAAAATCCTATAAGGAGAAAAAAAGAACAAACAACTGAACAACAACAAAACCTGTTGGTGTCACCGGTACCTAAAAATAACAGGAAGATGACTGCTGGTGCCAGAAAGATACTGAACAAAATCTAGTATTGAATTAGGTTCTTTCCAATTGTGGTTTTTAGGAATATATTTCCTTTCTTCCCCTTAGGGTTTGTTTGGAGCCAAGGTATTCTGCCTGTCAGTGCCATTTCAGCACTCAAATTAACAAGAAGTGATGTCTCTTACAGTAAAAACCAATACCTATTAAAATAGCGATGAAAGCAAATAACCTAAGGAGTTTGAGGTGTCTGGGTTTTAGCTGGCAGTCGGAAGATTACTTTGAAGGGAGGGGAGAGCTGCACAGCCTCACCCTGCTGCCACAGCCAGGACAAGCCTCCCATCTCCAGAGGATAGACCTGATGGAGCAAGCAGCAGGAGAAGCTTAATTCCAAGTACTGATGTAGCTCCTGGTGTGTCTGGAGCACCTGGCACTCTTTCCTCTCTGCTTTTCTTCCACTGCCAGCTCAGCAGCATCTGTTTTCTCTCTGGCGTAGGTTTAGAGGCCCTGCTTGCTGGAGTTTGCTGCTCATTCATTTGGAGAGTTTCATCTTTTATTTATTTTCTCCACCTTTCATTCTAATTAATCACGTATCAGTCTTGTTTCATTGTAGCTGAACATCTTGGCCACTGTGGGACTTTCTGCTATGATGGAGAAGGGGTTTGATCCAACAGGTCAGCTTTTATAGCCTCATCTCTTTCCTGCTCTAGTATCTCATCATTATTTTAAGGGTCTCCTGCAGCCATCTGTCACCGTGTCTCAGGGTATTTCTTGCTCGCTGGCATTGCTGCCCTGCCATTGCCATTATTTTGACCAGCAAAAATGAACTGACTGCTGACACTGCAGCAAAGCCCTCTTGAAGCGCAGGCTGCACTTTCATTAGCTTAGTGGCATGTACTTAATCTGCAGTACCGCCTGGAATTTATCTAACCACGTCATCTTCATCTGTAAGGATTCCCTGACCGTGATGTTAATGCTGCTGGCAACCTTCTCCTCTCTGCCGTGGCTGGTGGGGTTTTTATGGCACAATGTTTCAGGCCCTCCATTGGACTGGAGCTCACCCTTTGCATCATCATCATCATCACAAGTGAACTTGGTCCCGCAGACCTGGTGATGCAGAACAGACCCACCACGAAGGCTGGAGGAGTCCTGCCTTCAAACTAGGATCAGAATAAAAAGCCATTCTTACTACCCAGCACCCTCTCTTGAGCTTTTCTGCACTAATGGGAGGTGCATGAGATGACCAAAAGCTGGTGTGGTCCAGCCAGGGTGATCCCACTGTGAGCATTACCACCACTGACCTGCTTTATCCCGGCTGTTACAATTCCTTCAGCCTCGCGATCCAGACGCACACTAAATGACACAATCCAGGCTGGAAAGAGCCATGTGTTTTCTTCTGCATGCAGCTACCGCTGTGCTTCCAAACACGTCTCTCCTCTTCCCTTTTTTTGTACAGTAACTTTGCACAGACAAATGTCAAACAGCAGCTGTTTGGCCAGCATTTTGTAAAAGCAACTAGTGATTTTAGCTGCCTTAATTTCAAAGCTAGGATTTCTACTCCACAGAGTAAAAAGGCTTCTTTTCCTTCTCCAGTGGCTGTAGATATTTTTGCCTATTTCCTTTGTAAATGCAAACCATGGAAGCAGTCAGACATTATCAGGCATGGGCACCTTTGAGGTTTCCCTCTGTAGGAAGAAAATGTCACAGTGCCTGTCAGAGCCAAGTTACCCAAGGCTTTCCCTACTTCAGTTAAGCAAGAGCAAACCTGTAACGTGTCAGAGCCTACGCTAGGTAAACAACATGCTGGATAATGCTGGACGTCACTTCAATGCTGGGTTTGAAAACTTGAGCAGGAAGCTGTGTTGAGAAAGGTTTCTTGAAAGCTTTTTTGCTCCCATTAGCCATCCCATCCCCAGAGACTTTCCTGGTGTTTTGGCCCCTCTTGTCCCTGGCCAGAGCCTGAATTAAAAAGAACAGGTGCAGTATCTGGAAAAAAGGACTCAAGCCATAAGTCAGGTCAAGGCTTTGAATCCTCCGGAGTGTCCAAAGGAAGTCTGAAAAACACAGCTGAAGGACTTGACTTTTAGGGTACAGATGCCATGTGCTGTAGCTGTAAAGGTTACTTGCTAATAGTTTATCTTGTTGTGGGCCCAGAACAGACCTCTAAGCTTGCAGTGCAGGGCTGCTGGTTTTTCAGGAAGTCGTTAAGAACAGAAGAGAATCAAATTCAACCAGCGTCCCCTTGGGGACTGAGCTAGTAGCACTTGGTGAATGAAGTGTTATTCACTGGGGGAAAAAGCTACAGAATACTCATTTATTTTTGCGTGTGTCCTTATTTGATGACACAAGAGCAAAAAAAAGTTTCTTTACTTGTGCTGGAAAGCATTAAAACAGAAGTCTTAACTGCAGAGACGGAATTGGGGCACTGAGTTAGCTGTGGACAGCCAGGTGCTCCCATAGAGAAGGTGGAAGTGGGAGCAGGCACAAGCCCAGGCACTTCCCAGAGTCAGGATAAAGCCAGGTATCCCACCCTAGGGCACCTTCAAAAAGTTCTGTTGATCCTACAAAGGAAAGCCTGGCAATGGTGCTCACCTTTTGACTAGAATCAGCACCAGGACAAAGTGCCCCAGAGATCAGCTCTGGATCTGTCACCCTCCCAAGGCTGGAGGCAGAGCAGCAGTTGGGCGATGTGCGTCTGCCTGTAAATTCCATTCAGCACACACCAAGTCATCTTCTGTCTAATCCTCTCTTCTTCCACGCATGGCTAAATGATTTTGTTGCAGAGAAGCAGTTGTCCCTGATAACATGACAGGAGGCGATTGCCTGACTGGCTTATGTCAAACCTCAGAAAAACGAATTTTAAAGAAGCGTCGCTATTAATCTATCCTCTTCTTGTAAAATTCATCTCGCTAATTCTTGCTTCTCAAGCACCTCTTTTTGGTGGGGCTGACTTCAGCCCCAACCTAGGCTGCTTGGAGGGCGCCCTGCCTGCCCTCTGCCACTTCTCTATAGGGACTGACCCAGGTGAGCAGTCGAGGAGGGGAGAGAGAGAGGGGAGATCTGATAACAGGCTGCACGTTTGTAAAAATAATGCTCACCACACACGGGTTGGCTGGGAGGACAAATATTAGGCTTGAACAATAGCAAAAGCAGTTGCTGCTTGAACACAACAGAGTAGGGCAAGAAAACATGGTCATGACAGGTAGAGGATAAATGCTAGAGCAGATGGCGGGAGAGATTACAGGCGCTGTATTAGAAATAGTGTTGCAAGCAGGTCTGGGGAAGTGATCATCCCCCTGCGCTCGGCATTGGTGAGACCCCAGCTCGAGTGCTGGGTTCACTTTTGGGCACCTCAGCACAAGAAGGACGTTGAGGTGCTGGAGCGGGTGCAGAGGAGCAACAAGGCTGGAGAAAGGCCTGGAGAACAGGCCCGAGGAAGAACAGCTTAGGGAACTGGGGCTCTTTATTCTCAAGAAGAGGAGACTGAGGGGAGACCTTATTGCTCTCTGCAACTCTCTGAAAGGACATTGTAGAGAGGCAGGTGCTGGTCTCTCCTCACAAGTCAATAACGACAGGACAAGAGGGAATGGCCTGAAGCTCCACCGGGGGAGGTTTGGGTTGGACATCAGAAAGAATTCTTCCTCTGCAAGAGTTGCCCAGCATTGGCACAGGCTGCCCAGGGAGGGGGGTGAGTCGCCATCCCTTGGAGTGTTTAAAGGGTGCAGAGATGAGGCTCTTGGGGATATGTCTATGGGGTGATAAAGATTAGAATTAAAGGTTGGACTGGATGATCTTATAGGTCTTTTCCAACCTGGATGATACTGTGATCTGAAAAGTTTGTGTGTGGAGCTTGGTAAAACTCTCTCTTTGAAGTGGATTTAGGTGTAGACGACCTTGTGTTAGAGAGGTGAGCTCCTGCACCTCTGCAGTTCTCTTCAGCCCTCTTTTTTATGTTTTTTGGAGTGTTGCTGTTGGAGATAGGGAAGAATAGAAGGGGAAGTCTGTCCTCTCTTAGAAAGCTAGAAGTAAATGCATACCACGGCTTAATCAAAATTACTGACTTCCTCAGAGAAGCTGAATGTAACTAGATCGACAGTGATTTGGTGAATATGGAAAAATGACTTGACTCAGTGCCCAAGACTAGAGCACTGGGGATGGAAGTAGTGAGACACGATAGGGAACCTCCATGGGGAAAGAAGCCCACATAGATCTGCTGCTGACACAGTAACGATAACTTGAGCAGAAGCAAAATGCAGAAGCAGTTCAACCCTAGAGCAGGAAAAGGAGGGGATGGGGAACTGTCTTTAATGGCACTACCCCTGGGGTTTTGGGGACTTTGTTGAGTTACTTGCGTAGTTTCCTGCTGTTCTGGACCTCAGTTGAAAGTGTAGGCTCAGTATGATTTCCAGAGTTGTAGAAAAAACAAAGTCATTTAAGAATGTAACTTGAAAACACCACAAATCAACTGAGCTGGGTGCTTTGTCCTTGAGTTCAGCTGGAAACCCTTAACATTTGAGGGACACGCTAGAAGAAAAGAGCACTATTTAAGGAGCACCTGGAGAGATGGGCTTCAGATGCCCTTTTCCCTATTTATGCTTATTAGAGACGAAATTGAAGTGCAGCATGATTAAATTATCCTTGTAAAGAAGAACTTCCACAAACAAGAAAACAGAAGCGATGTGGGAAGGAACAGAACTGCAAAGAGAATATGAGGAGCGAAACCAAACAGGATGTCAAACTGCAAAAGACATTTCAACAGCACCTAATTAAAACTGCTCGCATTTGCAACAGACAGAAGGTAAAGACATTCACCAGGAAGCAGAAGAAAGGGGGGAAAAACACTAAAAGGAGTGATTTAGTTAGCCATAGGAGATTCTGGAAAAGTAGCAAGCTTGAACAAAGGCCAATTGCAGAACATGAAATGCACTTAGAGTCGAGAGGAGGGGAGGTGTTAATTCCATTTGTCTTACAGCAGAACTGACTTTGGTTAGTAATAATAAAACATAATGTGCAGCAGCCCCTGCCCACCATGCCTGTAGCCCATGGGGAGCTGGTACTACCAACGTTTCGCATTTATCTCCACGCAGTGATTGGAATAAGATCACATAGCAACCAGTCCAGGACTGAGAAATCAACCCAGTTCTCCCAGGTCCCACTCCAATAACTTAATCACAAGATTCGCTCCCAGCTTCTTCTGTTAATTAACGAATCTTCATCTTTTGACTTCGGAAACCATGGACACAGCAGTAACGGTGAGGCTGAAAATCCAGCACGATACCTTCGTTAGCGGGATGGAGTAATAACACTTTTTTTCTCTTGTGACACCTTTCAAAACCTGATATGTTCACCTCTGGGTTCATCTGGTTTCGGGTGTGTAGGAGAGCAGCACCAGCTTAAAAGTGGAATAATCAAGACAAATGAGCCCTTAGCCATCTTTCCAAGAGACCAAATTGAATGTTCGCTTCTGTGACAAAAGACACAGAAGATGAAAAAGCCAGGAGAAGGAACTACACTATACTTTGCTTGTCTCTGTCTAAGCAAAATCATTTTAATAATTGGTGAACAAGGAATGAAAAGTAGCGAGTAACGTTTGAAATGGGAAAGACTGTCATGTAGCATGTCTGAGAATGAAAAGGGGAGGGTGTTTTTCCTTCTTGTGGCAGAGCCTTCACTTTCAGGAAGAGCTTGTGAGGTAAAAATTGAGCTTTCTTGCTAGAGAGACGCTGATTTATGTGTACACAAGAAATCTCAGTGTTCAGAGATAAGACACCTAAGTGCTTAGTTAACGATGAATGATGGAGCAGCAGTCAGAGCTGTAGAAAGGAGTTCTTTATTAAGTAAATCAGGAGTTGTCAGAGGCCTTTGGTAACCCACCAGTCTAGATGCTGCCTGAGATTCAGCCATGCTCTCCTTGTCCATCTATGATGTTCCATGGAGATGCCATAAATCACTTCTACTCTCCACAGAGAACTGCCATCAGACTAAATGCGTGTGTTAAACAATCCCATGCTGGGATGTTTGTGTTTCCCTTCTGCCTGGATAGGTCTCGAATAATTAACCCTGTGTCAGTGGATGGCAACCCAGCAGGGATATCTTAGACCTCCTGATCCTCAGAGCAGGAGGGCGCCCAAGGGGCTGGAAGCCCTGCTCAGGCCAGTCCACTTCACTCTTCCTCCTTCAGCACGTTTGTGATTTGGCTGTGAGGGTCGAGGACAGGCAATGGTGTTGTTGCCAGCCCTGACAGAGAAATGAGCAGTGCCCCAGACAAGTGGCATGGGCACGTGGCTGTAGTCGTTGTACCCTCAACAACATAATTTTTTGCAGGGGTAATAGGAGGAGGAGGAGAGGAATCCCCCCANTCTTCCTCCTTCAGTATGTTTGTGATTTGGCTGTGAGGGTCGAGGACAGGCAATGGTGTTGTTCCCAGCCCTGACAGAGAAACGAGCAGTGCCCCAGACAAGTGGCATGGGCACGTGGCTGTAGTCGTTGTACCCTCAACAACATAATTTTTTGCAGGGGTAATAGGAGGAGGAGGAGAGGAATCCCCCCCAGACCACCTCCTTCTTGGGGAAGTGACTGATGAGGCTGTCAGCCTCTGAACAAATATTTCTGATACAGAGAATTGACTTGTCAACTTGCAGGAGCCCCAAGAGGAAATTTCCAAAGTGAATCTGTCGGAGATAATGTCACCACACAAGGAAGCCCTCCTTAGGAGGAACGTCTTCAGAAGATGTGGAGTGCTCAAAAATACGACGCTTCTGTGTGTTCCTGTTGACAAGTTAAAATTCAGACAACCGTGGCTGAATTTTAAATCTGTGAGCTGTAACAGATGAAGCACAAGGAGGCAGTGATTCATTTTTTCACCTTCCGTGATGCTTCCCTGGTCAGTCAGACCTTGGTTTTTTTCCAAATCAGAAACCTCTCTTTAGGCCTGAGATAACTGGCTGTCTTCCACCTCTTTCAGATTACAAACCAGGGAATTTTTGTGCATCTGGATGTTTGTGTAATTGCCTAACACTGTGAAACCCTGTCTTGGCTGAAACCTCCTAGCTCTGCCGTGAGATAAAAAGCAATTAACAGTAACTATAACCAGAAACACTTTTAGTGTGAGGACAGGCAGCAAATGGCAAACAAACAAATCAACAAATCTGTTTTTGCCTTGTACTCGCTGTTTCCAGTCAATGGGTCATTAATTTTTATACGGGTGTTGTGTACTTATGAGCAGTTTGGGAATCTTGAAGTTATTACCTATGACAGTGGCTTTGATTATGTTGGCTGCTCTGTGTTGCCTGTGATCCTTCAGTTTAAAAGTCACCCAAAAGGATACAGGAGCCAGAATTCCCCCCCCTGCCGCGCACCCGCCGGGCAGTCCTGGGTACCCAAAGGCACCCAGCCTGTGCCCTGATTACTCTTCACACTTGGTGCATCTCTCAACCACGTTTCCTCCAAGTGGGGCTGGATTTGTAAAGCCATTTCTCCTCCGAAAGCTCGTCAGCATGCACGCTTCGTAGGTGGTGTTCAGCTGGCTCTTCTGAGGAGCGGTATTTTATCCTGTCAAATCTGAAATTGGCTCGGGTCTGAAGTTTTATGCTGAGCTAGCCGATCTTTATGGTTTTCACTAATTAAATCTAGGACAGATAACCAATAGATTCTTCAGCTGAATGAGAATAACTATTTTAACCTCTTTTTCCAGGTGGTTTCTGATCGTTTAACATTTTCTCTTCCATTAGCTCGAGATTCAGTTCCGTGGGAGAAAACAACAAAAAAAAAGTAGGACAACTTACACTGCACTTGGCAAGTCGATCGTTTTATATAAAATGAGGTTTACTTTCCGTGCAAAGTCACCGAGGCACTCGTAGAGTATCTTTGTGCAAAACGACGCGAATAGCGTTAGCTGCACTCAAGCAAGCGCTATTTTTTAATCTGAATAGCTGCAGAGTTTTAAAGAAAACCCACAAAGCCCCCAACAAAACAACTAAAAAAAACCACAATAGAGAGGTGTGGAGAAGGAGATTGCCTGTTACCACATTCTGCACTGGGGCTGTGCTTTGGTTGCCTGTTATTTGCAAGCTCTCTCTCTTGGTTTGTTTGGCATTAGCCTGTGCCTCCTGATAGTCTATCAGCAATTACCTGCTTAGTTTCATTATGTTCTGTTCCTTTCTTGCCTCATTCAGGACTCCGCTTGCTCCCACCTCACAGGCAGTTTTCAACATTAAGCTTGTTTTCCTACCAGACGGAGAAGAGACGTCTCTATTGCAGGTAAGCACTCTGTGATATCTCCCCTGCGTATGAAGATGACACTGAGCTCGTTACGCTGCAAGTCGGGAAGGCTGCTAAATGCAAAGCAAACCAGACCTTTTGTGCCTCACAGGTTAGAGAGGGTTTGCTGGGATATTTGTGCTGTTAACATCAGTTGGGTGCCCTTCGTGTGCAGTCCGTAGTAGTGCAAAGGGATTCTGCTGGAGTGGTTCAGCCTGGAAAGCTACGATCATGGAATCGTTCAGGCTGGAAGCGACCTTCAAGATCATCAAGCACAACCATTAGCACAGCACTGCCACGTCACCACTAAATCACATCCCTCAGCAACACAGTTTTTAAATACCACCAGGGATCAGGGGGACTCCACCACTGCCCTGGGCAGCCTGGGACAGGAATTGACAGCCCCTTTGGGGGAGAAATTGTTCCTAATTTCCAACCTAAACCTCCCCAGGTGCAACCTGAGGTCATTTCTTCTTATCCCATCACTTGTTTTGTGGGAGAAGAGACCAACCCCTACCTTGCTGCAACCTCCTTTGAGGTAGTTGTAGAAAGCGAGAAGGTCTTCCCGGAGTCTTGCCAGCATAGATTCAGCTCTCTGTCAGAGGAGGGTTCTCATGGAGTGTCTGCAGCACTGAAGACAAAGCTGCTCTGCTGCTCCAAGTGCGCCTAGTCCCACATGACCATCTATGCTCTCTTTCATGGGAGCTAGTAGCCAGCAGTGGCTAAAAAATGGCCAGCCTGGGCCCATAGCTGCCTATCGGCAAGGGGGGGATTATGCCTTGACTCTTCCTGGGGCTTATGACAAGAAAACTAAAAAGGAGCCTAATGAGAAGGCGTTCATACAAATGGGCAAAGATGGGCACCTTGCTCATCCCAGCTGTAACGAAAACATTGAGAGCAGAGGGTTTCTTCTCCTAGAGGGGTGTGATCTTTGTCAACGTGGTTCCCGGCACACTCCTGCAACTGCAAGTGGGTGATCCCAGCAGAAATGTGAGAGGGGTTCGTTCTGGTTGCAAGAGTCTGTCTCCACTGATCAAGCTGTGCTCTAATAATTCACCTAATGAGTGTTTCCATGTTTTCACACATAGGATAACAGGGGAAGCAGATGTTTTTATAGTTTTTCTTCCCCCTTCCCGGCTTATAAAGGGTGAGTCTCTGCTCTACAAGTTTCCCAGCAGCTGAATGCAAGCAGACTGCCTGTCATATCTCCATTTGCCCCCTTCTGTGCAAAGCCTTCAGTCACTTCCCTGCAAATTTAATGGTTCTTCAACTGCTGACGCGCTCCTCGTATCCACTCTGCAATTATGAACTGATGCACCGACGTTTTAAACAAAATGTTTGGGTTTAAAAATGTGCAACAAAAAAAGCCACGCAACGAACAACGAAAAGCCCAGACCAAAAGAGACAGCTCCCTCCCCACTTGCTCTCCGATGCTAATTATAGAAATCTCAGCTCTCCAGCATCCATCAACAGAGAGTTCAGTTCTTTTCAGAGATTGAAGCTTTGGCAAAAGACGCTGAAGGTGGTGCATACAACTGGGCGATGGGGCAGGTACATGCTGCAGGTGAACGCGGAGGGTTTCAGATGCTGGGGTTTGCTGGTCCCTTTCCTCCCCCGGCACCTGAAATATTGCACTGTTGGTTGGTCTTCATTTTCCAATCATCTAGCTCTACGCTGTCAAGACACATGTTATTTTCAGACAGCTGGTACCAGAACTTTTTTTTTTTAATTCCAGCTCACCTTAGAGAAAAGTAACAAAGATTCTGGGTTTGCTCTGCAGTCATTACGGGAGGAGTTCCTGGGTTATATGTCGTGGTTGCTCCTGCAAGGTAAGTGTCAGAGTTTCAACCTGGTGATGTTTATGGCTGTTAAAATGAAACCCCAGACTCCATCCCCATCACAGGAGAGGGTTCAGATATGCTTGCAAATTCATTCCAGGGCTGATTTTTATTAGGGAATCTTATTTACATACTGCACTCACCTCTTGCACAAGAAAGCTGGAGGCATTTTTTTTTTCTTCCGCTGCATTTTAGAGGCAAACTGACATTTTCTAATGGCTCTCAGGTACATAAAATCCAGCCTGTTCCATGTCTGCCTTTTCCAAAATAACCCTGGAAAAATTCATTGGGTTCCTGCTTTTCTGGGACGATCATTACTCTTCTTCCAGGTTGACCTATAAATGTCCATATGCTGTGGGATATTTGCTGTAGGTGTGGGTTCCTTTGGAGACGCTCCTGTGTGGGAGACAATGTGACAGCTCATCTGCATAGCACAGGCATCATACCCCTGACTCGATTTAGCAGAGAGTCCTAGATCTGGAGGCTTCTCCCGTAGAGCCTGTGTACTTAGGGGATTGCTCATATTCTCCGTGCGCTCGCGCTCTCTCGTGCAGTCATCTCTCCATTCCCTGCGGGCAGCTCGGCCGGTTTTGACAATAATGACAGCGTTACGACAAGCGTGGCAGATCCCAGCTTGGGGGCATGGCCTCTGCTTTTGGAACTCCACACTGTATTGACATCGTGGAGAGCTGGGCCCAGCTCTGGAGG
>WEIS01095049.1:0-13237 GCA_013389965.1 Todus mexicanus
CTGGGTTACAAGGTAGTTGTTTGTTTTCAGAGCAAACCTAAGATCAGAGAAGCCTCTTGCTGCCTCAAGTCAGCACTAGGAACTATGTAAGGAATCCAGGGAAAAGATGACTTCTCCCTTGAGCAAAACTACAGGATCAAGAGAGTTTCTGTTACCAGAACAACACATGAAAGGAGAGTTGAATTCCTCCTCCGTATCCGAAGCAGGTAGTCCCAGCAGACAGGGGATTATTTAATATTTTAATTTCCATAATGTAGCCTTAAGAAAGAGAGTCAAATTCAGACCTTACATAAGCAGGAGTGACTCAACAAAAGACTGAAACTGAAACAAGGCATCTGCCTTCCTGAAGAGTTGTGGGTGTTTGAACAATAGTGAATGTGTTGTAAAGAGTATGTTTCCTCTGCCCGGAAGGTAAACAAACGTGTTTACAATCAAGATCCTGAAGATCCCTCCTTCCTAGAAATACAAACATCAACTGGCAATTATTAAGATGCAAACCCACCTAAAAATAAAATAAACAGGGTGTAGTTTATACACAGACCATTTATCTACCAAAACTTTTATCTCATAGTAACAGAGACCAAAAAACCCATAGAACTTAGGAGAATTTCAGGCTGTTGGCTCCTAGCAACAGAACCGCAAGCCACACTCCTGTAGGCTGCACCACCACCTACACCAGCCTCCTGAAATATGGAGCAAACAACAACTTCTATGCCAGATTGGACATGGGTTGCAGAAACCAAAAGTGACCAACATCAGCACACCAGGGCTCAGCAGACAAAGGAAAGACAGAAATTTGAAATGCTATTTGCAGGTGGTTAATGGCTTACGCTGCACACAGCAAAACAAGCCATGTAGAGAAGTTACTTCACAAGCCAAGACTGATTTTTGCTGTCCTGTCTGCTCTTTTTCTTGAAGAACGCAACATAATAAGAAAATTGGCAGCTACATTCACCCTGTAGTCATCCCTTGACCCAGACAGGATTGCTGCCTACACAATCAGAGGCAGACTGGGATCGAGACACACAACTATGGCAACAGAAAAGGATGTATTTCTAAAGACAAAGCAGAAAATCCGAGTGGATAAACAGGGATGGAAAAAAGATCGTTCGTTTTCTGTCACTCCAGTTTTACTATTGACATGGGAAACCATGCTCAGGACATCAGCTTATCCTACTGCTGGGAACAGATTTGGAGACTGTTGGTGTTAAGCTCAGGGCTATTAGACAGCACAGGGTCTCATTGCTGAAGGCAGTCAGCCACATATTTTCTACAGTCTTGCTATAAACTTTGAGAAAACAAGTCATAAAACTGTTACAGGGGCCTAGTTAGTGCCCAGATCCAGGCAGATCATTAGGCCAGAGGGAACTCCAGAGACTCACTTCTTTCTCACACATTCAAAATGTGGCTTCATTATTTTTCCTGCTGAATGCCTTTGGTAGCCATGGTGGCGCCATGAGCAAGCAATAGTCAAAAGCATCTGGAAGTCACAAATCTCCACTTCAAAATCCTCTCATACAACTGTGAACGAATGACAGGGTCCGTCTTGAAATAAGTACCTTGGTGTTTAATTGCTTACTCCCTCTGGGTTAGCACAAAGAAGGCAAAAAAGTTCCTTACCTCAACTCCACAGAGCAGGACAATACAAACTGCATCTAATTATCAGCCCCAAATTCTAACACTCAGCATTTTACACTATGAAAAATGAAAGCTGGAGCGTAGGAAGGTTTCCTAGTTTCTTCAAATTATATTCTCCTCTGAACAAAGCTGACCCCTCTGTGGAACCAGCATCGCTGTTCCTACAGAACGTGCATGGGTGGGAACGGCTGAGGAGGGAGCCCACAGCAAGCAGAGCTTATCGTGATTAGAACATTCAGGTCAAGTGCACTCAGCCAACAACCCACTCAAACCCCACAAAGATAACAAACAGCCAATCTGCATGCATGAACACTGTTCACAGATTTTTATCCTTTCTATCACTGCATCACATAAGCATACAGCGATGGAGAAAAATACAGAGGCCACCGTTCGACTTGCTCTAGCTCTGCCTCTTTCAGAAGACCAGGGTCTCAAAAACCAGATTTCCCGCACAGCTACTAAAGCATTAACACACAAGTCTTTCTGTGTCTCTCATTCTCCTGAGAACTGCTCTAAGTTACCTCAAAGAAGGGCAAACGCTGCTTGCTTCAGACTGAACAATTCCAACAAAACTTCAGCTGTTTCCAAGGCTAGAGAAAGATACATATTGATCCCACTACAGAATTTCTGATGAATCCTCTGAAAAGCTTTCTAACCTTGAATTTTGAGGAAGGAGCCTGAGATTTGGCAAGAGGAGAGTTTTCAAAGCAGAAGCAGGTCACAAGAAGAGCAGAAGTCAACCTGACCAAACCTGGAAATCTGTAAGAACCTCAAGTTCATTTGTAGTAGACAATCAGTCTTTAGAAGCTACCTTCTGTGAAGATTGGTGGGCACAGCACACACAAGGGATGGATGGAGCTCAGCTGGGAAGGGTGTGTTCAATCACCCCACTCTTCAGACACAGGTGGTGAGCTTGAAAAGGCTCAGCTGTGCTCGAGTCAGCTGTGACTGAGGTGTGCCCCATACAAGAGGGACACCTTGCCCTGAACCTGAAGTCTCTCCAAGTACAGCACTCCTTGGAGTACCCTCTTTAGCATGGGAATATGAAGGGGGCCAGCCAGCTCTGGCTTGCTCTGCAGCACACGCTTTGGAAAGGAAGGGAGGATGAAATGTCATTGCCATGTATCAGCACCTTCCAGTACTGGAACCTCTTCAGATGTAGAATTATGTTTCCACCAGAATTTTAATAACAGCTTAAATGCAAAACTGAGCATTCAAAAGTTAGACATTTTCAGAACAGAAGTTTCTGGTGCAAACTTAAGTTATCCTCTTTATGGCAACACTTACTCTTCCCTGCAGAGCCTATGATACAGCCTTTAATTACATAATAACATATTGTAGTTCCAATTCATTCAGTGTAAACAAACAATTTCCAACTCTATAAAAAGCACTCTTTAAAATTATTTTTATTCTGTCCTCATTGGCTTTACCATTTTTACTTCACTTACTGGAAATCAACTGTAAACACAGTTACCAAGTTGTGCACAGTAGTATTAAGACAGCCATCGCTGCAGTAGCAGAGTGCTTTCCAAATTTTAATGAATTTATTTTCACAATCTCTGTTACATAAACTTTCTACTCTTATCTCATAGGGAAAAATATTGAAGGCAAGATAGGTTCACATGAAAAGTACCCACTAATTCTGCAAGCCCAATCTGAAGTGTCGAGTTTTGATTTTCCTAATACCTAGGGTACACAACACCACAGAACAGTGCTGTAGAACAGATCCCATCAACTTTGGTCACAAGTACAAAGGTTCAGCGTTTCTGTCAGTAAGACCTATACTTTCAAGTCACAGAATCACAGAATCATTCCGGTTGGAAGAGACCTTTAAGATCATCAAGTCCAACCATTAACTCAGCACTCTCAGTTCGCCACTAAACCACGTCCCTCAGCACCACATCTGCAGGGCTTTTAAGTGCCTCCAGGGATGGCAACTCCACCACTTCCCTGGGCAGCCTGTTCCAACACTTGAAAACCCTTTCAGTGAAGAAATTTTTCCTAATATCCAATCTAAACCTCCTCTGGTGCAACTTGAGGCTATTTCCTCTTGTCCTATCACTGCTACATGGGAGAACAGACTGACAATCAGCTTGCTACAACCTCCGTTCAAGCAGTTGTAGAGGGCAACAACTTGGGCCTCGTTTTCTCTACACTGAACAACCCCAGTTCCCTAAGACATTCCTCATAATGCTTGTGCTCTCGGTCAATAGGAGAATTAGAAAAATACAACTGGGGGCCATAGTGAGAGTCTGCATAAATAACTTGCCTGGTCTGTCCCAGGGTCACTGTGAGAGGGGAGCAGTTCTCCACACCAGCATTCCACAATGTTACATTGGGAAATCAGGCTTTCTGTTTTCTGCCTAATTTACTGCACACACATCTACGAAGAAACAGAGATCCTGCAACACATGGCATCAGACACTACGGAACTGTAACTTGTCCTTTGAGTTGATTGGAAATACAAACCAGCTGCTTATTAGCTGAGAGTCGTGCATTCTGTGCATAAAGTACTCTGCCTGCATGTAATGACAGACTGTAGAATACGAATGTAATACCCCCACTACAGTCACTTTAGTTCTTTTATTTCATATATTTTCAGTGCTTGATCAAATGATGATTTCTTAATATTGTTGTGTCACATTGTCCTGGTGTGGTATTTATTAAGAATGTATTTTCCTTGTTTTTTTATAGCAATAGTCTGCTTGTCCATTAAGTTTTGATCTTCTGTTTATTCTTTCCCTTTCCAGTGGCATTCCCAACCAGTACCAATCCTGTTTGCCTGTATGTATCCTGTACCTACCTCAACCCTCTTGCCTTGCTCATCTCCAAAGCTTTGCTCTTCGCTAGCCTGCAGTAGAATCACGCAGCTTCCTGCTGCAACGTGTCTGCCTGTAAACCAGGTCATCTGAATGCACAAAAGACCACTACCTGTGCCACGTGCTCAGGGGATCTTTGAGGATTTTCAGCAGAGAAGGTGATTTCAGAGTACCTGAAGAAGCTCCCGGTAGTGGAAGATGTTAACACACAGCAGTGATGCTTCTTCCTTTCCTAAGCATGTGCTGTGGAGCAAGCCAGAGCTGGCTGGCCCCTGTCACATGCCCATGCTGAAGAGGGCACTCAAAGAAGCACCGTACTTGGAGAGACTCTTCAGGTCTAGGGCAAGATGACCCTCTTGTATAGGGCACACCTAGGTCAAAGCTGCCTCAAGCGCAGGTGAGCCTCCTCAAGCTCGCCTCCTGTGTCTGAGGAGTGGGATGGAAGAACACACCCTTCTCAGCTGAGTTCAATCAATCCCTTATGTGCACTACAGACAGACTTTGATGAGCACCAGCACCTCAAAGGTGAGAAGAGGAAACCTACGTTTGCTGCAGCACTCCACCACAGTAAGCAAGGAAAGTAGAGCACAGAAATGCCATGCTGTCCACAGTGAACATCGCTGAGAAGAACCACTGCAGTGTTCTCAACTACACGGAGCTGCCTGAAAAAAGCTAAGACACAAAGAAAGCTGTGTTATCTGTAGCAGCTCGTAATGAAGGCAGCTATAGCTAAGATCGGATCATTTAATGTCAGAATGTGGCAGAGACCAGGGGACAGGCTCAGTTATATCGGCAATGAAAAACAATTTCCTACCATCACTTGAATACAAAGGCATGCTCCTTCTATGCACTTGTTTGATGTAATTTACCAGGCAATATTACCCTTATCTCATGAAAGCTGTATGAAGACTACAGCAGTTTTCACTCTCCCCCGATATATCACAAATGAACTGTGCCATTGCCACAAGCTTTCTTACCCACACAGTTCTGCGACATTCCAGCGTCCTGTTCAACAGGTAATCATTTGCTGGACTGGTGAATCATACACATTTCGGTGCCGGTTACCCGCAGACATAACATGTACCTATACCTATTGTTTATCACCCGTAACCACACCTCTGTTATCAACATGGCTCAAGATAGATGAAGTCAGAAGGCTGATGAAGAATTACAAATTGAAGCTGAATATGAGTAAAATAAAGCTGGTATTAGTGGGCTGGGATAAACAATTTAACGAGATTGCATTCACTGCGCCACCTTACTTGGGGATTTCAGTTTGTAGATAAGGAGAGTTCCTAGATTCTGGGTTAATGCCAAGTTCCCACAAAGCAGCGTCTGTGTCATGCTTCCGATAGTCACCAACTGGCTTGGAGATTCTGTCCTAAGCTCTAAATCTGCATCATGCCAGGTCTATGCTATTGCTTCAAATGAGCTGCCAATTGGTCTTTGGCTAACTCCTTCCCAAGCTTGCCAAGGAATAGCAGGTTTGGTAATAGGCAATAATAGCCAGGCCTGATGGGCTCAGGGTAGGTGTCTACAGTATCGGCCTTACATTTCCACGCTTTGGAATGTAAAGGAAAATTTCACCCCTTGCAGGAAACTCAGCGTTTATCGATACAAAACCCCACCCAAATGCTGCTAGCTCTGTGTGACCCCAGCAAGCATTCTCCATTACTGGCAGGAATGGATCAGTTAAGCACTGGAAACAGTACACCAATGTGTTTGCTAGTCTGGCACTGGATGAACAGGTAGCTTCTCCCCTTCCCTCTGTTTTTGCTCAGAATGAGGTAATGGTGACTAATAAGGGCTTCTTTTTGCCTCTTTGTTTTTTTAATAATACTTTCCCCCAGGTATGCTATACTATGGACAGACAATTCCATCTTGCCCAACTTGCAAGCTTTTTAGTGGAAGCTCTATTGGAAGAGAAGGTTGAGAAGAGCACTTAAAAATGCAATCTAAACCTACGCTATGCAAAATCCAAATTAACATGGACTGACAATTCTTTCTGCCTCAGCCCCCTTTCTCTGCAAAAACTACATTGACAGAGAAGGTAGAAGGAAAGACAGGCAGTGATTCGACTGGTGCTGTACATAAGACAAGATCTTTTTCTCTTTCCAAGATATGCAGGGATAATATTACCTTTTCTGACACCACATTTTATAGATAAACACCACAAAACGCTGTATGATGATCCTTAGTTCTCTCAGTCACTGCTGAACAAAACAGCTATCTACCACAGAACGTGCACTCTCGGATTCAAAAAGTATTAGCTGCATTAAATGGCATCACACTCTGAGCATTTAATCAAACTGATTCATTTTAACACATTCCATTTATAATAAGCCTTAGATGTGATTTGAGAGGTTATTTTTGTCTATGTTAACTACCACATGTTCAATTAAAATGTTCACCCTCATCAAACCACGGTAAGAGTGTCAGAACCCAAAAATACACAGACATGCAAAATTTCCAAGTTATTGCTCCAGCCACTACCCTTATTCCTTTTGAGACTGGCATGGGTTTTCATAAATAAATCTTCAACTCTGCTGAGTTGATGATAGCTCGAGAAAAATCTTACTTTGGTATGCCCTCTTTAAACAGGAACACATCACCCAGTGATGAGGAGTCACTTTCTTTCCCTCTTTTCAGATATAATGAGAAGGTTTGAACTGGAGAAGTGCACATATACAGAAACTTCCGTAACGTACCTAATCCAATAGGATCCATTAAAAAGTTATAAAAGAACTTGTTCAATTTTAAACTGTATGGCCAAGAAACAACATGTCCCTTAACATATGAAAAGTGAAAACTAGCAGTGAAATTTATTCAAAAGGGAGGAATCTTTTAACCTCCAAGTCACCATTTCAGATACATCCAGGATCAGAAACTCTTAACTGGTAAGACATTTAATTGCCTCTCTCTCAACTGATTTGGTAAGAACTAACTCTTCCTATCAGACAAGAATCCACATTACTAATAAACAATCACCATGAGAACTGATACTGATGATGTTTCGATATACTCCACCACCTGAGGTTACGGTGGAGAAGAAGCCATCCTCAAACTGAGAGAAGGCTCCCAGTTCAGAGTTTTGACCCAATAACTGTGCAATGTGGAAACATGGCATGTACTCTGTTGCTGTTAACCTCCTATTTGTTCAGTGTACCATACAAAGATTTCAGTATACAGGATTGTCATTATAAATCAGCATTTTGGTTTAGAACCATGCACTGCATTCCACTGAAAGTAGTTGTTCCATGAGCAAAATAATGAAGATTGGTTTCTACTTGACTGGTATCTACTGTCCTGCACCCTTATCAGAGAAACTACTGGTTGTCACTGTCCTCTACAAGCTTGTGTCAAAAATCCTCCAACCGCTCTCACACTTGAATATTCCCCCATAACTCCCTGTCCCCCAACCAGTGCCTCTCGCATTCCCTAACTGCTCCAGCTCACAGCACAGGACGCTCCCTCCCATGCTTTCTCCTAGCTACCCTCAGGACAAGAGACACTACCTGCTGTGGCTGGCTCAAGCACGTAAACACTGCTCGACCAGCCAGTACACACATGCCAATTTGCTAGTTCAACAAGTAAAACAGAAGACAACTGCTGAACTCATCTTGCACTTTCTCCTTGAGAAGAAAAAGGTATGTATTTCTTTTAGTTTCCTCTCTTCAACCCAGAGGCTGAACTTTGTAGAACTTTGAAGAACTCTCCAAGAAACTTTGAGATGTCTATGCCACTGCCAAATTTGGCTGAAATCTACTGAAGTTGTTAAAATGGAATTGATAGAGTGATTACACAAGCTTTCTTTCCTTTGGAAAGTAGGCTAAAAACCCATTAAGTGTCTTACTTATGTCATCCCTTCATTCCTATTCTTCATTTAAAAATAACAATTCTATTCTACTGCATTAGCTTATGTAACCCACCCCTGAGCCAAAGTAGTTGAAACTTTTGGTCTGTATTTATTAAGCGTCTAAGCCTCTCTACGTATTTGTCCATTTTAAGGTGCTTGGTATTATGAAAAATAATGGTGAGGAGACGAGTGGAACTAAATAAGCTTCGCTACCAGCTACCCCTCAAAGTTTCTGGTCTGGTATCACTGCAAGCAAGAACTGAACTGCTTTTTCTCTAGCAAGCTGTCAGCTGTTCTCATGGTTACAGATCTAGGAATTTGGAATGACAGGTCACAGTTATGAGAAGGAGTAGATTTATTTGGCATGGTTCTATCTAGTAAATAACGTTCTCCTCTAAAGACGACAAGAGGCTGCTGTACACTATCACGGTGTTTATTCTTTGTGAAAACCATGTTTTAAAGTCTCTGTCCCAACAAAGAAGGTGCTAACCAGACTTACGTATTTCTTAAAATTGCTCACTCACAAAAGGAAGACAAAAATATAGAACTCTTTCACTCTCTCCATTCCTATAAATGGACCGCCGGTGCTTTCACTGCAAGATTCAACTGTGTATATACACTTCCCAGATGGCGTGAAGCAAGGGTAGAAAAGCAGGCTTCCCATTTAAATGCAAGGGAAGGCAAGAATGTTAACTGTTGTCAGAGGGTAAGATCTATCCTGTCAATTGGCTGTTTAAAAAATAAGCAATATTTTTTTCATTAACTGCCAAGATTTATGAAGCTCCTGCTATGGCGTTACGCAAATCACATTAGCACAGCTACGCACAATTGGGTTTCATAGAACCACAAGTTCAACTGAGAGGGCAGCAGCAGAACAGGCTTCTCTCACACTTCCAACTTTTTGTTGCCGGAGAGGTCTTCCTCCAGGAAAGGCAGGGCAGTCCAGTTTCCAAAGCCTCTGTTAATTACCACAAAATTAAATGCGGAACTTGTGCAGAGGAACTGGAACACCACCCACTGAGCTCCTCTCAAAGGTGGGCCTGCCTAGATGCCAACAGTGCTTTGTCCCTGCTGAGCCAGGCTGGGACCGTGTTGCAATCGTCAGTCATCGGTCCGCAGTATTCACTCCCTGCAATAGGGGCCCCAACACTCCAGGGACGTGCCCACATACTGCACTCAGCAAGAAAGAGAAATTTAATGTTGTCGTGATGTGCCAATTCATCCAACCCAGAACGCTCTGCGAAACGCTCAACTGAATCACTCATCCTCTTGGAGAGCTCGCTGCTTGCCAAGCGAGCTGCCAGCGAGAACCGTCCTCCGAGGGGCACCGCCAGGGACAGCGCTCCCAGGCTTCCTACCCACCCCACGATTTAAGGCCTGATGACTTCAGGGTGGCAAGCCCCGCACACAGAGGAAGGGCTCCAGAGCTTCCTATCTCTCACATGAGCCTCCACAGGTAGCTTTAAGAGCCCACAGTATTTCAAAGACCCAAACGGGTCTTGATTTGCAGGTCAACAGTAGAGAGCCCTCCAGCTGAGAGGCGTGAGACGTCCTTCTTCAGCTTAGGTCTCAAGTTCCTGAGTCTGCAGATGGAAGCCTTGGAGCCCTGATAACAAGAACATTATCAGAACTTCTACTCCCACAGTTGAAGACCTGGGCAAGTTTCCAAGGTCCCTGGTAGGCACTGGGGAGACTGGTTGGCTTGACAGTCCAGCAGTCCTCTGAGCACTGGTCTGAGCTTAGTCATAAGTTACCAGACTCCAAATTAATTTCCGGCATTTCCATAGGAAAGCCTAAGGGAATTTCAACAGAAGGGAAAATTTAAAATGTTACAGTTTCCCATGAGCTAGGAAACAGCAAGTTTGGCCCAGCTCTGATTTCAGTTTCCTTCAGAAAAGTCTCTAGCCTTTGTGCTCCTGGCTGAGAATGAGCCTTCATCTATTAAAATACATACACTAAAAAGAATAAATATTAACAAAATGTGCCAATTTGCCTCCAAGGTATCAGACCATTCCTCAGGTTCTCCTAAAATTTCCAGTTATTTTCACATGTACACCCTGCCTTGAACCCAACACCGTTCTATAAACACACTTACTCATTCTGGCTCGACATTAATTAGTAGAAAGGACATATCCTGGGGAGCTGAACCCACAGAGGTTCAAAGCAGAGGCTCCTACTCTGTCATGCTACATACTCATCGCTTCACTAAAGAAACTGCCTGTCACAACTGAGGGCAAGGACTGCTGGTGTCGCAGCATTGTGAGGTACCAAAAGACATCAAACACAAGAGGCAAGCCTGTCCTGGTCCCCTCCAGGTATTACTGGAGGTAAGAGCTCATCCCAAGAGGAAGGACGGTGTGCCTGGCCACAGGGAAAACAGCAGATTCCCAGGATTTGAGCTCTCGGTGGCTAACGCAGCAAGGAAGGGAGGGATAAACGACATGAGCATGGATTAAGCAGATGAAAGATTGGGCCCATCTAACTTATTAGGCAGCGTTATGAAGTTGGCAATACTTAGCTCTGCTGGTTTAGAGTCCAAGGTATCAGTCCCTGCTCTGGTTTGCTTACTTGCCACGGATGTGACAAGGAGATAAAGCACATCAGTCCGAATGCAGGCTCTTGGTGGGCAGCTTGCCCCATCTTCCCCTACACTGATGGTATGGAAGAGGAACTCAGCCTTTAAAAACATAAAGTATTTAACTAGTTGAGTGAATAATTGACCAATGAGACATTAAAAAATCCTGCGGCTGCACTAAACTTGGGAAGTCTGCAAAAACTTATTCAAAAATTGTATTCTCATAATGCTATTACAGTTTTCAATTTCTCACACGCCTAAATGAATAGGGCAGTCTCTTGGAGTTCAAAACATCTATAATACAGTTATTTTTAGCTTGTCTACAAGTCATTGTTAAAACACCTTCTTTTAAAATATTCCTTTCTTGCAGCTAAAAGGTGACTAAAGCCTATTTCAATTTCACAGTGCCTAGAAACTCCACGTAATTTAATAGAAAGTAACACCACTCACATCGCCTTATGCCATATATTTTAGACGTGTGTATTAGACCACAGGGAAAGGTGCAGTTCAAATGAACGATTCAGGATTCCGTATTGCATGCAACAACCTAGGACTCAGTATTGCATACAACACCGACGACTTCAGCGATGCAGAAGCAAAACCTTAAACGTAGCACAGCCTCTCACCTAAAGAATCAGGTTTGCTTTAGTCTGTATTCACAGACAAGTTATGCCAATGACACATCTGGCCGTTTCAGAGCTCTCGGTATTGCTGAAGCGTCATCACTAAATTCCTGTTCCCTGTTAAGCACATGTACAGCCCACTGCAACAGCAGGGATATTGAGTCAAATGATCCCCTAGACCTTTTCCACCTTTAATTTCTATTCTTCTGCTACTTCCCCACAAACACAGCATGTATTTTAGAAAAGAAAGCAAAACAACGGTAATTGTTTCCCCCACGCACCAGATTCTATCTCGGGATCAAAAGTACAAATTAAGTAGTATTGTCGGCTTCTTCATATGCCATACGAAAAAGTACAAAACCAGGCCACAAGTTGATGCAAACAAAACCAATATTGCGCACAGCATTTTAGCTCCTGTACTATGTGTTCTCTAAAGTAGCGAACCCACAATTACCATGAGAAAAGTCCAGCTGGAGGTATCACCTACAAGTTGCATTACTTCTTGCTTATACATTATTTCAAAACATACGTTCTGCTTGAAAACCCTTCAGTGCCCATGAGCCGGCAGGAGTACAACAATTCAAGCCGTGGTCTGAATAAAGGTAGGAGGGGGAATTCGCTAAAGCGACGTGTTTCAGTTACCAAACCCCAAGAAGCATTCTGTAAGGAGTCAGGCAAATCCATATTAAAGATCACGAAAAAGTAACTAACTATATGCCTTTAAAAGCGCACTTCACGGATGAAAGCTGCCAAATTACAGAGGGGATTTACTGAGAAGAATGTGTTACTGCCAGAATGGACAAAAGCGTGCATTCTACCCATTCCAAGCTCCTCCCCATCTCCTGTCATGCTCACAGCAAGAAGCAGCTCACAAACTGACAACCACACACTCCGGGATTGGAAGCGACAAAAAAAAAAAATACCTGCTGGTAAATGCCTGGAAAAATTTTATTTTGAAGATCTGATAAAGGAGACTGGGAAAAGAAAAAGAAGAAAAAAAGGCACAATATAAAAGAATAACTCAGTTATGATCAGAACATGTGCGTTCCCCCCCCCCATCCTCTCGGGCCACCAAGCACTAAGTCACAGCAGGCAGGACACAGCGCACACCTGGCCAGGTTTTAGCAGGGCCGAGGGGCAGCAGCAGCAGCCTGCACCCCCCGTGGCTCTGCTGCTGGCCCCCCAGACAGGAGCTCCCCGGAGTTTGGGGGGAGTTGGCTCACAAAAACCTCCCTCCAAAGGGCAGCGCCCGGTGACCCCCAGGTGAACCGACACACCCCCCCTTACCTGGTTGGTGTCCTCGCCGTGCTCCAGGTGCACGATGCCCTGGCTCCTGCCCTCCGTGTCGCTCAGCACGTCGTCCTCCGAATCCTCCAGGAGGGACGAGGAGCCGGTGGAGGAGAGCGAGGAGGTGGAGAGGCGGCGGGACTGCAGGTGCAGCGAGCTGCCCGTCCTCAGCGAGCCGCCCTCCGGGGGCTGCGGCTGCGCCCGGGGGGTGCCCTGCGCCTTCTCCTCGCCCTCCTCGGCGGTGACGGTGAGGCGGGGGATGACGGGGGGCAGCACCCCGTTGGGGGGCCGGCAGCCCCTCTTGGCCGGGTCCGGCAGCTGCCGGGCGGCGGCGGCGGCCACGGCGGCGCAGCGAGCCTCGAAGAGGGAGCGCAGCTCCCCGACGCTCAAGCGCTTGGCCCGGCTGAGCTCCGGGCTGCTGTGCAGCCCCGCTCGGGGC
>WEIS01095053.1:0-12173 GCA_013389965.1 Todus mexicanus
CTTTTATACATAAAGCCTTAGAGACAGGATTTTATGCTGAATCAATATCCTAGACTTTGTCTTGCAAACCTAGAAATGACTGAAAAAAGACTTCTAGCTTCTGCAGAGAATATTATTTTGCAGAGATCCAAGGTTGAGATGTCCTAAGCCACAAACTGTTAGGTAATAAAAAGTCACACTATAGCCATTTCTAAAACTATATTGGTAATTTTTACTCATGTCCAAGGCCTGTAAGAAGAAGTACTTTCTTAACAGAAACTAAGAGTGTCTTTACAACAGGAGGCATATGAGAAATACTAGCTGTTAAAGTTTAGAACAATCTGTATGGTTTAGAAAACCTCCCAGTATGTTTTTGTGTGACATGCAGATATGCAGCCTCAAGGCAAGGTGTAGAGTCCTTACACGAATTACAGAGACATCACTGCCTGTGAAAGGCTTGGTCTCATTTCAAATTCACAGAGGTAAAATATGTACAAAACCAAAAATGTTATTCAAACCTTTAATGGAGCCATGAAAATAAAATAGATAGATAGATAGATAGATAGATAGATAGATAGATAGATAGATAGATAGATAGATAGATAAAGGCAGAATGAAAAAGATTCAGAAAACTCAGACCCCAGACTGGTGTGCCTTCACATCTGGTCATCAGGGTTTAAATACAGCCTCATCAAAATAATATTCCACAGCTGCAGATGAGACATTGCTACATGGCACAGGAGACAGCAACACCTCCACAGCAGAGCTCACCCCCCTCCCTTTGAAGCAGAAATCATCAGCCCTGGCTGCTTCTAGGTGGACTTCCATTTGAATTTGGAAAGCCTCCAGACTATCAGAGCTACCAGGAATATCTTGCACTAAAAGCAATTACACTACATCTGTAGCAGATGAATACCTCTGCCCAAGCATATGGCAGTGACGCTGCGGCCATTCACAGAGAGGAGGCTCAGACTCCAGAGCCAGCTGCACTCCACTCCTGCAATGAACCTCTCTGTGTTAGTGCCTGTGCTGCAACTAGAGAGTGAGCACTAATGGGCAAGGAGTGTTCTCCAAGCAACCAGAAACTCATAATTCTAAAGTTGATGTTGTTATATGAAACTATGGCTAATTGAAATGATCATTCATTTATTTTAAAAAGATGTTTAAATAGCGTATATACACACTATATGCATACATATGTATGCATCTACATAAATGTGTGTGTGTGTATATATGTATGCACTGCAGCAACTGATACCACATAAATACAAGTTAATACAGAGATGCACAGTAAGTGCTTGTACAACAAAGATACTGAACAATGACCCAAATTCTGGTAATTCAATCACGTCATTCAAAAATGTCACCTCTGACAGAAATGACTACCAGCCACAAGGATATATATGCAGATATAGTACCTCTTACATAGATAGAAACTTTGGGGTTTACAGACACAACCTAAAAACCAGAAATAATTCTCAAAAGTACATCATGGTTATTATTGCAGGGCACTAAGAATGCATAAGCTATTCTACTCCAGTTACTGCATCCACAGTATACTTCTAGTTCCACACAGAGGCTTAATTCACTGCACACTGAGCTGGTATCCACTGCTGAGAACTGCTGTGTCAGCACTGTCAGATCTCCGCATTGATGCTCAGTGCAAGATGCCAGGCAGCTCCGACACACAAAAGGCAAGTGTGCTCCACTTCCCAGAGCAGCAGTGAGAAAAGGCAGTCGCTGCTTTTCCGATATATAGGTTGAGAGAGTGACTGGCTGAGTGAGTGTCTTCCTTCTTCAGGAGGTGAATTGATTCCCCTGCTGAGATACTCCCGGTCAATCAAGTTATAACCACAGCAAAGCTGGTAACATTCACTTTATTCTGTGATTAACAGAGCAGTGGCTTCTAGCAAACTTGTCCTGAGAAAATCTTATAAAGTTAGCCCCTAATCTAATAACAATGACTTCAGAATTACTGCAGTCATTGTAAGATAATGAAATAGATTTGTACACTCTGTGCTCCTTTGGCTTTCTTCCGGAGGGGGGTGGGGAGTGTGTGTAAATTGAGTTAGGGGAAAACATTTTGTTTCTTAAGTATATTAATAAACTTCATTTACAATTGGAAGTAACTTGTCTCAGAATGTCCCATAAAATAGGCTACAAACCCATTTGGTCCTGATACTTTATTATCTAGTACTTCTTACAGGTCTTGTTTATTTCTTCCACGTCACATAGTCCTGTTAACTCTCCTGGCTCTTGTGCAAGATAGCAAGGACAGCAAGGCACTGGTGATCAAGAGATGGAGCCTCTCTGAGTGGTGCTATGTTGCCCTTTGTGGTCACACTATGCAGTTATTTTCTCAGTAGCCCCTGTTTTACATTCCTTTATAATTTTGGTAGGAAAATGACAGATTTTCAACATTTTACAACACTTGCTTTCTCTCCTGTCAGTGGAGTGGCACACCAATGCTTTATGGCCCTAAGCCCTGTCCCAGCATCAGGCTCAGCATCTACATACCCACCTCACTTGTGCTCCTGCTTTGCTCCAAAATGGGCAGAGACCCCCAGATGTGAATCACATGAGATCCAAACAAATGATGCACAGGACAGTCTGAGAAGCTTGAAAACAATTAATCTCCCTATTTCTCAACCACACTCTCTTACATAATTTCAGATCTAGCCCCATATAGCAGCTCTGTGCTTTGCATGTGCCAGATACTGGGTCTACAGGGCTACAGACCTCCATGTCAGAGTGTCCTCTCAGCTGTTTTTTTGGCTGCCCTACCCCCATCATGTCCTTGTGTGTCTGCAGCCAATGTAGTCAACAAGGCAATGGCAGGTTTACAGCTGTAGAGCCATAAACCCATGACATCAGTTTTTAAAGATGTTTTATCTTGGTGATACTGATGGGATTTTTATTATGTCTTTAGCCTCCAGATCTTCCTTTCTGCTTCTGATATTGCTGTTTCCTCTGTGAACAGTGTTTCTCTATAACCTGCAGGTGTTTGTATTCAGTCCTCCAACTGCTTCTCCAATTATCAGAACATTGTACTCAACAACATTGCACACATTTCTTCAGCTAATCTTGTTAGGGCTACAGCCATTTGTTCATATCCTGAGAAATAACTCCCACAGCATTGTGTATTCCCAACTTCAATTAGCTCCTGTAAAAAGCAAGCTCTTTTTTGCTAGGCAATTTCAGAGTCCTTCTTTGTTGTCTGTGTTGATAAGGGTGAGGATAGCTCCTGGCAGCCACTGCTCTCCCTGGGGGGCAGAGTCTTTCCCTTTTGGAAGGTGTTGATTTAGGTTATTTATTTGGGATGAGATAGGAATAGTGGAGGTCATGAACTTAGATGAGAGAAAGAAAAGGCAAATGTGAAAGGGTGCAAATCATGTGATTGGTGCTGCTCCAAAATTCTTGCTGAGGAATTCTTGCTGCTTGGGGCAGTGCAATAAGCCTGCAGCTTCTTCTGTACTTTTGTCAATTTTGCCTCTTGCGTGGTCAGGGAGACCAGGGTGTTTTCACTGGCATTGGTGAGAGAGCCTGGGCAACACCCTCCAAGCCCTGACAGGGAAGCGGGTGGTGGGTACCACCTAGCACTGCTTCTTCCCCAGCATTCTACAGTAGGAACATTGCTAGTGGCTCTTCCAGAAGTTTATTCATATTTTGTCCGACTGGTGATAAAAGTGTCCTAAAGTGCCTCTGGGTCAAAATGCTTCCTTCCTTGTAGAAATACGTTGTTCATGTGTTTTCTTCTCTCTGACCAATAATGATATGTCACTTTTGTAAAACTTAAATGATTTAACTGCTTTTTCAAGTCACCTTCCCATGCAAGGCCGAGCCTTTGGTAAAGATGCAACCACCCACACCCCTACAGTGGAAAACAAACCAAATTCCCTCACCCACGATTTATTTCTGGTGATTAGATGGAAGATAGAACAGTTTCAAAACTAGGATCAAACCTAATTACTAATGAGCCCAGTTTCAACATCTGCTTCTGTCACTGGAAAATTGCCACATCACCCACAAGGCCTACCAGGAATGCTGTCACATGTCAAAAATAGTACTCAGGGTGAAGTTTTTTTGAATAGGGAAGTTTAAAGTTATGATTTTCTTTACATCATCTACCCCGTTTAATTTCCCTGTTCCGTAAGTGCAGAGTGGCATCCATACTATCCATATGAAGAAAGCCTGCAGCATGCAAAGAGGTCTGTAGGTTTGTGGAAGAGGATCAAGGCCCAGTTTTATAGCACACAGTGAGTGTGCTTATTAATTTCACAAGAGCGGCAATAAACATCCTGATCACAACCAGCTCTGCCTGCAATGCTTGAGCAGGGAACAGTAAGAGAGAACATTGTGTGCTTACTGGTCCTGGCCACTCTTTGGGACTGGGACACCAGTCTGCTGCTGTGTTTCCCCGCCCTGGACACAGAGGTGGGGAGACTATGACTAGGTTATTCTCACTGGTGAAGGCTTGCTCCACATTCAGCAGAAACCTGGCTTTTTCTACTGGCCCCCTCGCTGGTTCTAGCCATCCTTTATCTCCTGCTCTGCAGCTGAGTATGTTCAAAATGTCATTTTTGCTATTACTGTCTCAGCTTAAATGCTCCATGAGCAAGAGAGAGGGCTAATGCAACGCCTGCTAGCAGAACACCTCATGTTCAGCTGGGTGCCAATGCTGCAGTGCAAGCCTGGAAAGACTGCAGGACTGGGGTGCTCTGCTTAGAGTAAAGCCTCACCAGTGAAACAGTTCAGGTACTTCCTCCATTTCTCCATTTCCTAGTGTGAGCTCTCCAGCCAGAAGATGTGGTCATGGTTGCCCAGCTGCAAAAAGGCTCATTCCATACTACCCGAGTGCAGCAACCTACCTGATAGACTAAGCCCAAGGACTGGTGAACCTGAGGCCTCTTGGAAATGTGTGGCTGCCAAAAGTAGTTCTGTGAGGTTCTTACGGCTTTTTTTCCTGCAGTTTGGCATCTTTTTCTCTCACCTGTCCCTGCTCATGCCATTAACCTGGGGCACTCCAACACACAGCCATGATGGAGGGAGTGTGAACCCACCACAGGCAAATCCAGGTGACCAGGACGTGGGCTGCTCCCCTTGTGTCACACAGTATCCTGGTGCTTCTGTCTTCAACACAGAGCACTCTTCCCCTGCATTGTGAGTTGCTGGACTGTATATACATCATCTGCTACCTCTGTTTATTTAGCAGAGCAGGAGGGCTATGCAGAAACCAGCCATTATAGGCTTGAGTCTTCATGGCATCAGGAGGAGAGAGAGAAGATAATTAGGTCTTGCTGAGGACAGGCAAAAGATATGGAGGGGGTAGAAAATGATTATTGAGCAAGATCACACCACCCTCCACCATCCCTCCCAGATATCGACACTGGGATGGCCCAGACCCACAGAAGGCATCAGTCCAAAAAGGAAGGTGAAGTCTAGTAGTAATGAAGGGCCTTCTGTCCACTACAGAGGTTGGACAAGGTTCCTACAGAATAAGATTCAGGAAAACAACTTTATTCTGTAACTATTATTTTCCTGTCAGACACTTCTGTCCCCTGTGCTTTCTCTTGGGACTGAATTGCACAGTGCTCAAAACCCTCCCTCCAAGACTCAAAAGAAATTATTTTAAGTGGCATGTGTTCAGCATCAGCTGTCACTAAAGTATCTTCACTCTGTAACTGAGTAAGAAGCTGTGAAACACTCTTCCCCAGAGCTGGGTGTTTTTTTCTCCTTTATTTAGAACTATGCCCTGTCCTGATTCTATGAAAGCCAATTTCACTGGTTTTTAAAGAATCAAAATGAATATATCCAAAACTGGAATTTGGCCCTTAAAAGGCTCAGACATAGCAGTGTGACTGTTAGCAGACAGTTATTTTCATATCTGCTCTTAAATCATAGGATGCAAAATAGAGAAAATAGAAATATTAAAGAATAAGGGAGGTGTAGAGAAAAGCAAGAAAAAGTGAAACTCTCAGAAATCCCAAGACCCTGGCTGACAAACAGGTGCCATCTTAAACAAAACAGACATTAACAGAGACTACTAGAGTTGGAAATTTTGGTTAAAAAACCCTAAAAGCCAAATCTAAGGTGATGTGAAAAGCTGCACTGCAAGGCACATCCAGTAGAAGACCGGACCAGTGAGACAGTTAATGAGAAATGCTTCTAATAGTAATGCTTGGCATCATTACAGGCCTAAAATCACATGCAGAATGTCTTAGATGCTTCAAGTAGAAACTTCCCTAAGCAAGTCTGTTACAGATTGAAGTTCAAGTCCACTCAAAAATGCATTTCAATAAATTTTCTAAAATCAAGATCTTATGAATATCCACAGGAGTATTGCAGGGGAAGGGAAGGGAAACTTTTTTCCTAATTCAAAAAAACCCCCATTTCTTAGTTAAAGCTGCATTTTGTGCTGCCTTTCTTTTAATTTTGCAGCTTTACTGACCATACTCCTAGCAGTTCATCCTACTGCTTTGAACTGCCTGTGATGCAACAAAGCAGTAAGGAGCCTCATGTAAAAGTGGATGTCAGCTTCTTTCATGAGAATGGGGCACAGCCTGTTCTCAGGTGGCTTTGTAGTCACGGTCTCCTCATAACACTCTCTAATGACAGTGCAATTTAACAAAACATAGCTTGTGCAAGCTACTAACAACATGAACTGAAAGGAAGTAATATAGCTTAAACTGGCTGAATTTCCAGAACATCAGCAACAAAAAAACCCCTCATGATCCAACAAAATCCATCTTCTTTCAAACTAAATAAAGAGTTCAAAGTCCTTCCACCTGGCTTTCTTTAAAAGCTTATCATTTGACAAATCAGCCACTTACTGAGTTAAGAGATTGAACAGACTTTTCAAAAAGCCTGAATTATAAACAAACTTTAGCTCAGATAATGTTTCTGTTTGTCAGTTGGCTTTGTACCATAAAGTGTTTTCCTGATTATTCTCCAACATCTAGAAGCTGGTATTTCAGGGTGGGTGTGGCTTCATACTTCTTAACTGAATTGTCTCACAAGGCCCCTGGAACATCCTCTGAGAAGACAGCTTCATCCTGGCTCTATAACAGAAACATTCAGAGCCCCTTTGTGGCTCACAGAAACGGTACACAGTGGAAACTTTGATAAGAAAATACTCAAAACCATCTGAAAAGACTTCAAACTTCTGAACCACCATTAGTTTTTTACGCCTCGAAAATTTCATCTTTTTCTGGATGAAACTGCCTCCGATGTTACGTCGCCAGCTCCCCCAGAAGCCCAGTTCTCCATCGAGGTTTGAGAGATGTTTGGGTTGGGTTTTTTGTTTGGTTAGTTGGTTTTGTTTTAAAAAACAGTATTGTTTGAATTGAAGTGCTCTAAACCAACTTTTGCTGAAGGCATATTGTTTTCTAGTGCCTGAAGTACATGATGGTAGCCAGCTCAAAAATGTCAGCACAGTGCTAGCAGGAGGAAAAGAAATCTACCCCAAGAAAACCTGCCAAATGGTACAGTAGCACAGTGTGAAACTCCAAGTGGTGCCACAGCAGCACTGGAAACTCCTGGTTTCTTCACAGGATTATGCAAGATACTTGTAAAGTCTCTTCCGTAATGTCAACCATATAAGTGTTTCACAGTGCTAGAGCAGTGACTGGCCATGGGAGACCAATCAGTATGATCAGATAGTCAGGTCACACTCAGCACACTGGAATCTTTATGGAGTTGCTGGGTGGGTACTCGTGGATTATTTGGCACTTAAAGTAGGCATTACAACGCAAAGTCTTTCTTGTGAGATCCAGCCGGCCACCACCCACTTTGGGTAGTGGCTGCCAATATTTAGGTAGAACAGAACAGTTCAAATGTTACTTGAGTGTTCACTCTGAAATAGCTAGGAGACAGAGCCTATGGCAACATTTACCTAGGCAGCTTATTTTCTGAGAAAAAATGCTTTTCATTATAATTAACAATATAATGGATTAATGTCCAGGAAACTCCTGCATATGCCTACTGTAAATTACCTAGACATACCAGCTGAGTACTTGCATTTTGCAGTCAGCCTGTGACAACTTTTGAGTAGCTGTATAGCAGCAGTAAATGGTTTTAACAAAGACTAACACTAATCTTATTTTCACTCAACAGTGAGAAAGTATAATTTTTTCTTCTTTTTTTTTGTATTTACGAAAACTTATTGAACCTGCTTTTACATATAAACATAAGATGTGTTACTTTACCTGTCTGTAGCTACAACACTATTTAAGTACTCTGTTCATCCAAGATGCCTTATCTCTATATTTATGACAACCTTAGGCCAGTAGGCAGGTTAACAAGTGTAAAATGGGCATTTTCTGGGGAACAAGATGGCAGAATAGAATGCTGGAAACATGATCAGTTTATGGGTGACCATACTTCACTCTTCAGGTGATAGACCATAGAATCATTTAGACTGGAAAATACCTTTAAGGTCACCGAGTTCAACCATTAACTTAACACTACCAAGTCCACTGCTAAACCATGTCCCTAGGCAACTCATCTATACGACTCCTAAGTATCTCCAGGGATGATGATTCAACCATTTCCCTGGGCAGCCTGTTCCAGGGATTTACAACCCTTTCTGTAAGAATTTTTTCCTATATCCAACCTCAATCCCACCTGGTGCAACTTCAGGCCATTTTCTCTTGCCCTATCAATTGTTAATTGGGAGAAGAGACTGACTACCATCTTGCTACAACCTCCTTTCAGATAGTTGTAGAGAATAAGGTCTCCCCTGAGCCTCCTTTTCTTCAGACTAAACAAGTGCAGTTCCCTCAGCTGCTCCTCATAAGGCTTGTGTTCGAGCTTCATTGCCTTTCTCTGGACCCGTTCCAGGAGTGCCCAAAACTGAACACAGTATTTGAGGTGTTGTCTCACCAGAGCCAAGTACAGGGGGACGATCCCTTCCCTAGTCCGGCTGGCCACACTATTTCTTATACAAGCCGGGATGCAGCTGGCCTTCTTGGCCACCTGGGCACACTGCCGGCTTGTATTTAGCTGGCTGTCAACCAACATCCCCAGGTGCTTTCCAATCACACAGCTTCCCAGCCACTCTTCCCAACGCCTGTAGCATTGCAGGGATTGTTGTGACCCAAGTGCAGCACCCAGCAGTTGGCCTTGTTGAATCTCATAAAGTTGGCCTCCGCCCATTGATCCAGCCTGTCCTGGTGCCTCTGTAGACCCTCCATACCTTCAAGCAGATAGCAGATATCTTTCCACCCATCATAACTATATTACCTCCTACAAAGATCAAATTACTTAATGATCAGACAGAACTGGAAAGGAAGACTCCCCAACTCCCCATTCCCCCAGCACACACATGCTAGTTAAGCGTACATTTATTATGCAAAGTAGAAAGAAAAAAGATGTGGGCTGTGTTCCTGTCCATCCCCTTATGTCTCATCTGGAAAAAACTAGGCAGGTCTCCATGACAGATGTAATCATTCCTGCCAGATGCTGTCTTGGCACGGCAGTGTAAGGTAGCGCATAAGTGTGTTAAGAATGTCTGTAGTTGCCAGCAACTCATTTATACTAAGATCCTTACTAAAGTAATGTCAGTGAAGCACCTTAAAAAGGTGTGGGCAACCTCTAATTTTACACTGAGGACAATGCAACTAGCAAGTTAAGATTAACTATTTCCATATTAATCAATTTAATCTAATTTAGCCATTAAGTCTGATCAGTACTGATCCTCATTTGAGACACCTGCCCTGAACTTTTCTCTCTGCAGGTCCTCTGAGGAAACCTACAACAGATGCCCAAACTTCATATGGATATATGAATCCCAGTTCACGACTGTATATGTAGTTCTAATCCAGCAAAAACACAACAAATTTTAAATAAAGTCTTGCCAAGTCAGTCAGTCAGCAATTCATAAAGATATAAGCAAACTTTCTCAATTTAACTTGGAAAAAACTCTAAAATCACTAAATGTTTAAGATCTGACATTACAAAACTTCCACGTTTTTCCCACAACTTCGTTTGGGGTTTTTTAGACATCTGTCATCATCGTAAGTAGTGGCCATTAGTCACAGTTCTGCAAGGCACAGAATCCTATTCGGGCTGTACTGCTGACAGAGAGAAAGCCTTCATATGGGAATTCAAAATACCCTTTCTCTGCAGTTATCAACAGGGAACTCCAACTACCTGAAATCAGCACCTATCTAGATTTAAGGAGTTGGAAGGATTTAAGGACTTGAAAAGAACTGCTTTATATCAACTTTGGTTTGCAATTTGTACATTGTTTCTTTGAATATAGCCCCTGTAAGAGCAGAATTCACTCTCCATAGTCCCCTCGGAAGCATAGTTCCTTCTCCCTAATTTGGCCTGATTGAAGGTCTATCCTCATTAGCTCTGCTCTTAAGCAGAAAAAACCCTGTTTTGTTCTGCATTACAGCTGGATCACATTGTTGTCTTTAAGCCAGCAAGTGACTACTCTGCACTATAGTTACTCTCATTGAACACCTTTCTATCACAATCACATTTGCTTTACCTTTTCACAACACTGTGTTTGGTCCCCTACTCTAATGTGACATCACAGAATACCACCCACGTTGGAGGGGACCTCAGAGATCATCTAGTTGACATCAATTAACATCTAATTGATGGCATTTCCTAATCTCTCCCTACTTCTACCCCACTCTTATCCTTCACACCCAAATCTCTCCTGCATTTTCTTCCTTGACCCTTTCCTAACGCCTGTGCACTTTCCCATCTGAATTGGGGCAAATGCTACAGCTAGCAAAGACAAGCACGAGTCTCAGTTCTGCATTGCTTCAGGGAAACAACAAAGCACAGATACCATGACAGACAAAAGATTCTTCTTTGAAGGTTCTGATACTAATTTCAGGCAGTCAGGCAAACGAATAAGAATAGGATTCCAACTCAGCTGTCATATGCAAGTAATCAAAAATTCAAGGAAGAAAAATAAAAGCAAAGTGATCGCTCTGGTTTTCCTTTTTAGCTTCAGAAGTGTCCAGAAGGAAAATAGCTGCTGACAAACTTAGTGTTCCATTTCAACTCGCTTTCATACACCAGCAGCTCTGGATATATAACAATTTTCAAAGTCTACCCTGACAAAATTTCCAGATGACACACTGGAGGGTATTCAGACTGGCAGACCCAAACTCATTTAGGTGCAAAAGTAAGATTCCTCAAGTTAAAGAAACTTTCTTGTATCAGAAAGCAGCTAACTTTTCATTTTTGTCCTGCCAATGTCAGTCAGTATTCAGTTTTGCAGTGGACTAAAACCAATTGTTATTCCTATTGCAACTTACTATTTTAACAGCGTATCAAATAAAAAACATGGCAGTTTTAATATAAGTTAATTGGAAAAAAGATAGAAAAAGGAACATTGGTAATAGAAGGTTCACCAATCTACCAAGTGGCACTGAAGATGATCCACAGAACAGTTTAGACAAGAAGAGATACAATTTGATTTTAATTAGTTTGTATGACTTTGGAAATCCCAGAGATATTAATGAAGTAACTTCTCACATCGTGTAACCAGAATGCAAAGCTAGCTGATTTCTCTGTTCTTCAGATTTCCTTTAACTCCAGTTGCAGATTCTAATTTTAAGGCAAGGTTTATTTATTCTCTTCTGCTTAAACTATTAACATCTTAGTTTGAAGAAAAACAGCCACAGCATATTCTGTAAGTTGTTTCATATTCACAAGATGTTAAAACATACGCATTTGCCCTGGCTTTCAGAGTATACTGCATTTAAGTAGAATCCTCTTTAACTGTTCATCTTCCATAGAGACCTTGAACACCTCACAACAAATTCCATTTTCAGACCTGTTCCTCTTCTTTCAGTTCACAAGAATTTGATTTAAAGCAGCTATCACGTCAAAGACCTGTTATGCTATAGACAGTAATTAATGTATTATTTGTATTACTGGCTGGAAAAAAAATTGCTTCCAGAGAATATGGACAGTCTAGGAAAACTCATGTAAAATACAGAAGCACTTTCTATTTGGGTTGTGAAAAGAAATAGATCTTGAACTTTACCTATAATCTTTTATTTGAATTTTTCTTCTATCCAAGGTTATAAAACAATGAATAGAAGGTGAAAAAACATCTAACATTGCCTCATTGTCAGCAATGGTGGAAAGTTTTGAATGTTGCTCTGTAAAAAAGTAAAGCAAATTGATTTGAAGCAACTATATTAATCCGACTGTAGAGTTTGCTA
>WEIS01095063.1:297-16600 GCA_013389965.1 Todus mexicanus
CAAGACTAATACTAGCAGCCCTGGAGGAGAAGTGTTTGACAGTTTCATCTGAAGTAAACTGCATTCTGCCTGCAGTGGTCCCCCTCACAGTTTCAGTTGGATATGGTTCTGCTGGTACGTGGTCATATGTTGCTAAATCACAGAAATGTTGTACCCCAAAGGTGACTGTACTCCAGAAAAAGGTCAAGTGACCCCTTTGTATTGCATGTATGCACAAAAAATTGATAGTTACCACTATTCGAAATCAAGATCAAGAGATTCTGCAGAAACAGAATATAGTCCTCGACCCTTGTAGGGTACCAAGGAAAACCTGATGCAAGGATACCATAAAGCCAGGACATAAAATGCTCAGATATTTGTGGCAAACCAGCAAAATTCTCTAAAGCAGAATGAAATATAATTTCAGCACTTTGAAGAGATGGATGGACAGATAGATAAATGCTCTGGTACGCTATGGCAAGGTTTCCTCAACCTACTGTCATCTCACAGAATCAGTCCAAAGAACTAGTGAGCAAGTAGGTGGAGGGCAATTTTTCCATTATTTGAAAAATGCGGGTTACAGCATACCAAAACTGAAGAGATGAAAAAGAAGGGAATTCACGTCAATAAAGGACAGGGATTGTTTTAAGCCCCATTAAACAGTTTGCAGAACTGAAATTTTGTTTGGTCAGAATGGGAGGGCAGGGGATGACTGCTCAAAGTAAAAGCTTCTTTCTTGTAAAGAAAATTAGTCCTTGGATATAGCTCTGACTCATGTAAAGCCAAATACACAACCTGGAGCACTTCCCACTTCCTACATGGTAACAGGAATGGAGGCCCCCAGACTGAACTGGAAGGAGGGAGGAATGAATAAAGGGCGACAGGACCATCTTTGCCCTCAGCTTTTTGGGGGTTCAGGGCTGAAGAAAGGCAGATCAGGAGAAATTCCCTCTCTTTTCCAATATGATACTATATCAAAGCTTTAATACACAGCCAAAGGGATCCTTTTTTAGGGCTAATGATGGTCAAATCTCAACATGTTTTCAGTGTCAGTTCAGCTTGAAAGAATCCTGCCAGAAGTCAGATACTTCAAACGCAGGAAAACCTGCCATATTCCTTGAGGTCTCCTATCCTCCCCTTTACTAGGGTTTTTTTCTCCAGACACCAAATCTGAGAGCCCTGACCTCAAAAAAACACCTCACTCTAGGCAAGGTTCTTCTCATGCCAACTGGATTCAAAACTCAACCCTCCCCAACCCTAGAGGAAACTTTCAGCTTGTATATTCCAGTTTCATTTATTTTAGAGGTTATTTGTACTGCTGCTGAAGCTTAGGGGAGTTCTGTGCATTATTTACTTATTTCTTTGATCCATTTTTCCCAAGTCAGTAATTCAATTTCTTTCTGTTTTCAATGTAAATTTTTTTGCATCCCTTATTTTCTTAGTAATTTATTTTCAGATTGTTTTTCCTCTTCGGTCATTAGGGTGGGGCAGGGGGAAACTTCAAGCTTAGAATGTGTAATTATTTGGGTATAGTAACACTAGGGAAAATGAGGAATGAAAAAAAGTTTTGTATATTTTAAAGTTTTCTTTCTCTGTGCCATAAATTGTTTTTGTACCTTGAGGCCAGCTGCCTAAATCCCAAGGGCTAAGGCTCCAAATGCCAAAATAAGCCTGGTGCAAGGCAAAGAACAGTTAAATAGTCAGAAAAAGAATAATCATTTCCCTGTTTTTTCAGTTGCCAGCAGGTGAAAACCTCTCATTTACATTTCATTTGAACTGCAGAATCTCCTCAGCTAATGCTAAATGAACAGTCAGCTTAATTGCTGACGCAAAATACTTTAAAGGAAGTTTGGTCAAGCCATTTGTTCCTTTTGCATCTTTATCTTCAGTCTGACATGGCTTTAACCGTTGGTCCTAATCCCTGTGTCAGTCAGGTTCAGCTTCAATCTCAGAAAGCACAAGTATCAATGCTGGGTTATTTTAAGAGCAGAATAAAATCTCTATTCTCTAGAGGTGAACAATGAGCTATTACAGGAATGGTGGCAGAAGATACGGGAAGAGGTTTTCCTGGAGAACCTCTTGAGGAGCGGCAGTAACCAAGGAGGGGACCCAGGTGTGCATCTAATATTGAAGGTGCCTCTAACATTTCTTCAAGAACTCCACCAGGCTTGCAAAACTTTGGAGAGCTGCTTCTTGTTTATTTATTCCTTTGTCTGAAAGCAGAAAATGCTGTCTTGACATTTCAGAGGTTCTAAATGTAGAACAAGATTTTTGGGCCAAATTAATCTCACCTAAATGTAGACAAATCAGGAGCCCACTTGCTCCTGGCTTTCCTTTATAGTTAAGAGAGATGAAGATACCTCCAGAGGGAGTTTAGACATGCTGATGTTCTGCCATTCATCTCTTTAATTCTCTTTTCTTACTTTGCCTGAGTCTAGGCTGCCCAGCTGTACCCATTTCCTTGGATTTCCTGACAATTTTTTGTCCATCACATGTGACTAATCATCTGGTACCAAAAATGAAATCCCACCATGATCCAAGGGTGTACAAAATGAATGCACTATTAGCCCAGGGAATTTAATGCCACAAGGTCTTGCTGAGGCCAGAAGCTTAACAGGATTCAAAAAGGTATTAGATATTTGTATCAGTAACAAGAATAGCCAGGTATAATAATCAAGATTAAAAAAATAAATAAGGCTTTTGAGAGAGCTATAAACTTACATTCTTCAGGGCTTATGTGCACTTCTAACTAATAAGGATTTTAAGTAAATTTTGTCCAGTGGAAATTGTCTGGGTTTTATGTTTTAACTCACTTAGGCACTTTTGAAGTCCCACCCCCCTGGGCCTGTTGGACTTCTGATTGATCCAGGATGACATTTCCTGTAAGCATATGCTCTTAATCATCAAACAATGCACAAATTTGTTTTAAAAAAATGTTCCTGCATAATTCAGAAGGGAAAAAAAAAGGGAGGGGGAAAAAAAAAAAAAGAAAACTTCTCCCTATAAATAGTCACAACAAATAATTTCTCAGCAGGATTCCCTGAACTAAGGTTCATATGCTTTACATCACTTACTCCTGTTGCCTTACTGTCTGCATGAAGAAAAACCTTGACCTGTTGTATACTCATACTAATAGTTCTTATTTTTTCAACTGGCATCAAAAACATCATAGATGCTTTGGAGGCTGGAGTGAAGATGATGAGAAGGACACCTGGAAGAATTTCCATTCTATGGAAAACAGAATTCAAAGATAGTGGTGTTACAGAAAACTTTAACCATATTTCTTCAAATCTCCAATTAGGAGTATGATCTAGTTTGGGAGGCAGTTTGGTATATGTGCTTTTAATGACTGTTGTACTCCTTAATTCTCAAGACCTGTCATCTGGGAAAAACTTTGGAGCACAGACACTCAGGGCATCGTGGCCATCCTCCAATTCTTGATGGCAATGAGGGTGGGTCCCTTCAAACACATATTTTCAATGCAACACAGATAGTAGAGAATCAGTACCTCCCAGTAGGAAGGAAGATAGGCAGAAAGGTAGGTACTAAGCTCAGCCAGGATTAAAGGATGCAGAGTCTATAAAAAGAAGGTTATGCCAAAGAACTAAGCAGTCCACGTAGTTAAAGTACATAGAATCTCTCGTCACCTAGTGTAAATAGCTGAGGTAATCATAAGTTAGAAAGGGAAAAGTCTCAGAAGTTTGAGAAGTCCTTTGTTCGCAGTTTCTCCTCTGTGCTTGGAAAGATCACAGTGCAACACACCTCATATAAAGGTCACACTATTATACACCCTGCAACGTGTTACAATTATAGCATCCCTGGTAGCTTCTAGTCATTGCAAAATAATTGTTGTGAATTTTTATAGAAGTCTTTTGTGGGCTTTTTTTCACTCCTTCTTGATCTATGCAGCTGACTCATGAAGCTGTAAGAAGAGATGAAGCAGCTAATTGCTGCTGGAACTTACATCACCAAGCTCTTGGGCTACGCACCCAAAGCTGGTTTCGTTTCATTGAAACCATGACACTGAAACTACTGTGCTGTCATTCTGCAGAGCAGTGGCCGGACATTTGTTACTGAGATTGGAAACCAGCAAACAGCAACAGCAATTGAAAGATAAAAAGAACAGAAAGACTCTTTGTGTTTTACAGACAGCCTGTTTAAATGTACAAAATCTCTAAGAGCTATTTTAAAAAATGCCCACTTCATCTTTGCTGACCTTTTATTATCTTAGCTTTGATAATTTCAATCAAGTTCTATAGCTGCCAAAATTGAAGAAAAGCTACCATCCATGACATCCCAGCAATGATCTGAAAGAAATAATTATTTCTATGGTTGGATCTTCAGAGATGACAAAGGGGCCACATATTAACATGGTTGCATCAATATGTGCCTTGTGTACTTTCCCTAACCACGAGAAAGAAGCATTACCCTAATTGTGTAGCCTTCTTCACTATCTTTCTCCCTGACTCATTTCACAGAATAACAGCATCCAGATTTCATTTCTTCACGTGCTGGTGTGACTCTTCCAGTTCATGTCAATGCCTAAATGGTAGGAAAATCATCTAGGCTGTCTTGCTTGCCTACTGAGGATTTCAGTCTGCAGAAGCCTTATTGCGACAGATTTGCAGATATTACCGCCATCCTTCGGTTTTAAAGGAAGAGAAATGTGTCATTGACGCCAGTGAAATTGTTTTAGCACGTGATTAAGAGAGTTGTTGTGGAGGAGCAAGACAGGAGGTTTCCACCTGTCTAACAGAACACTTAATCACGCCTTTGCCTCCGCTGGGCTCTCTCACCTCGTGCGCACGTGCACTGCTCCCAAGGGTGGAAGCTGAGTGTCACAAATCTTCCATGAGTTTGCATCAAGTGAAGCTGTGAGACACCTGTTCATGGTCAGACTCACTGTGCTCTGCCCTTTCACAAGGGTGCTCTCTCTAGACAGCTAGCTTCCTATGTGGCTGCTGCAGAGAGGGTGTCTTTTACAAATCCCAAAGATGAATCCAAGCTCTCTGGCATGAGCTCCTGGAGATTGAAAAGAAGTCTGAATTCCCACTGGGTTCTGAACACCCACTGCAGCACTAACACCACTTGAAACATTGCTCTACCACAGCATTACCTCTCCCATAGCTAGTTCAAATTGTGGAAGAGGAGTATTTCTGCTCAGGGAAGCAGAACTTGTACTACAAATTGCATCATAAGCACTCGTTTTCTCAGAGAACATGCCTAATTGAGCAGCAGTGAAATGAATCTCTAATTCCTGGCCACCCACCCACTCAGCCGGATGAATCAGCTCTCTTCTGGCAGCCATGAGGGAATCAGAGTTGACAATATGGTGAGAACAGGCTTCAGTGACAATGTTGTTTTCTTTTTCACAAATCTCCTGTACCATTCCCTTCTTTTCTCTACATCAGGCTGCATGTGGGTAAGAGGGACCATTATTGATCAAAACCAACCAGAAGTATGAGTATCATTATAAGGACTGGTTTGTTTGTTTCCGGTTTTAACCGTAGACTTCAACTTGCATATGGCTTCCCTCACCTTATGTTAAAAGCCTCCTATGTGGCCAAAGAATTGAAAGCTCATATGTCCCCTATTTTATTCTGATTTGATTTATGTTGTAGGTTGATGCCATTTTCTGTCTACAGCCTGTTAAATCACTCCAAGTAGGTGTAATGATATTACCTGACAGAAGCCAGCACATGGTGAAGCATTTGTTTAAAAAATTGCTGGAGCCAGACCTCCTACGATTAGAGATTCGCAGGTGGGTAGATGCTAGTTTGGTCTTCATTATATTACTGTCATTAAATAATACCAAAGGCACTGTGAGCAGCAAGCAGGCACCTTTTAAAAGTTATATACCACAATAAATATATATAGATCAATAAATTCTCTCTGATGCTTTCCATTGCCAAGAGGGGCCTGGACTAAAATCCCACAAACCAGTTGAAACCACTCTTGTCAATGCTAATGTGCATCAGATATGGCCATGTCTATCAACTGTCCATCATTGTCTTTACCGTGTTTGTCATTTGTTTTGCCAGATGAACGTGACTACCTTTTCCTGCAGCCAGAAACAGGGCCAGCAATTTCACTGGGGAACTGAATAAGCAGCCTGCATTCAATCTACATTCATGTCCATCACAATTCCTCCTGTTGAATGCACAACTTTTTTGGTTTTAAATATAAGAATTGATGGGGGGGTTTTAATTTGTTGCCCTGTCCCTGTTTTCTTGCTTCAGTACACAGAATACAGATCATACTATGGTATAGGCAATGCTCAGTAATATGAGCAAAGACGAGGGGAGGGAGGCAGTAATCTTGATAATATAAAATATATGTAAATTAGGCTAAAATAAATGTTTTCTCTAATATACTGGCCTTTGATGAACAAAGTCAAGACATAGAATATGATAAATGTAATGAAAAATGAGTGTGCTTGGTTTTTAAGTGTAACAAACAAGGCACAGTTCTGAGAGTCCACCAGTGGAGGATAAAGAGAAGAGCCAGAGCTGAGCTTCTGAAATCTGAAGACCTTCAAATGTTGACCTGTTCAGCTGACCCATGGCTTTACAACAGGGCAGAGCAGAAACCGCAGACCCTGAACTTCTCCCCCATATATCTCTGGAACCCAAACCTCTTTCTAGACTTTGTATTTCTCGTTTTTAACACAGAAAAACCATAAATAATCTCATTACATTGATGGAACTTTGACTTAATTATCTTCCTTTTCCTTGTAGCTCTTTAAAAGAGGGACTGGATAATTTTATGATCACTGAACACTTGTGTTGCTATTCACGCCTGGGTTGTTATAAAGGTAGAGCTTTCACAGTGTAATCCAGTATTTCCCTGGGGAAAGAGGGAGGTATGTCTCCTGTTTGATGTGATACTGCACATTTTGTTTGTACTTGTTAAGGAAGAATTGGGACCTGATTCCTGGTTTAGATTTGATTTCTTTGGTACCGCTTGTGATACTTTTATCATGAAACGTGAGCTGTTTTTCATAACAGACTTGCTTACTGGATCTGATAGTTGCATAAAAAAGGTCAGATTTCTCCTGAGGATGAGGAAGAAAGACAGGAATTTCTAAAAAATAAACATGTTGGCAAAAGTTTCAAACCATAATTCGCATCTCTCCAGGGGGCTCAGGAATTATTTTTAAACCACTTAATGGATCTTTGCCTGAAGTTGAGAATGTCTTAATGCGTTGGGTAGACAATGTGACTTTATGCCATCTCACCATTTTACATTAATACAAATAACATTAGGTAATTATCACTGGCTGTAGAATCTACCAGTGCCACTAGGCTAGACAAGCCAGCTTGCCAGTGACAAAATAAGAACCGCAGCCAAGAGCCAAGACCAACCAGCCAGGGAGGACCCTCTTGGATGCTACAGCCAGGACAGCTCTTGTCATTTTACGTTGTGTTCCTTGGTGCCTCCAGGCCTTTCTGCACCCTCCATGATGACAACCAAGAAGTTTTCATTGCTTCCAGCAGCAGTGGGTTCTGATCCCATTTTCACAAAAAGCAGCTAGTTGTTATAGGTGGACTGCTGGTCTGAACCAGTATGTCAAATTCCACGTTAACTTAAAAAACATTAAAATGATAACTTCATCTCGAGTTACTTTCCTATTCATCTATAGAATTTCTCAATTATGTATGACTAATTTTGCACAAAGTCATTATTTGGAGCAATTTGTCTAAGTATGAGAGGCAACACCTTCAACCTTCCTGGATGGTGGGTGGGGAAAATGTCATAATCAGCTCTGCTTTGGCATGAGTTATTAAGCGGTCACAGGAGTTCAAAGGAGAGAAATAATGAACAGGTAAGTCATTACATGCAAAAATTCTTCTTCTATATTATCAAAATACAAATTAATTACAGATAAGATCAGATGAATTTTCTTTAATGTCAGTTTTTTCCCAGAGATGGTAATGAAAGCATACAGTATGTGGGAGGAGAGGAGTGGAGATGTATGGAAGGGATGTTTTATTAATGTTGGCTTGATTTCACTGGGAAGACGTTGCTTGTGAAAGCAGCAAAGGAATCAGGAAAGGCTCTGGGACATGCAAATAAAATCATTTTTATTGCACTTAGTGTGCTAACTTACGCATGATCTCATTCAGACTCTCAAAGCAATCATAAAACTATCTCCATGCAACAATTACTCCATCAGCCAATGCAATCAGCAGGTAGGGCAGCTGGCAGCCCTTGCCACAGGATCCTTCTGAATTCATTAGCTTGTGGTCGGGACACCTTGACGAGGTTTCTATTCCTGATTTTTAAGGGAATGACCATAACTAAAGTGAACATGTGACTCATCGTAGTCAAGAAATAAGAGCCCACCCTGCTCCCCTCCCCCCTTTTACATGCAATACTAATATTCACATGACAACAAATATTTTCAAAATAATAGTCCTATATACTTAACACTAATCAGAGCGGGCGCCATCCAACTTGCAAAGGTAGCAATTTTCCTTCATTAAAGCCAAATCAGGAGAGAGAACTTCAGGATTCCTTAGGGCTAATTACAAGGTGTTAATAATAACAATATAATGGCAGCAATTTTCTAGCTTTGCCCAAACCTATAATCTGCCCTAAGTGCCTTATAGGATTGTCTCTGAGTTTATATAAAGCCAAGTGTTAGCCCAAAAATGTTTTAAGTAATTTAATTTTTACATCATGTCTCTTTTCAGTCTGTTTGCAGCAATGCGGTAATTGTTAGTAGAGAGCATTTTCATTGGGGAGGAGGACAAGTAGTAGCACGACAGCTCAGAATAACCCTCGTCCCGTCTTCCTGAAGCACACGTTGCACACCAGAAACGCAGAATACCCAGGTCAGGCACCTCCAGGCTCAAGCTCAGCCTGCCCAGAGGGACCACAACCACATTTCTTTGGCCCCTCCTGCCCACAGCGGAAGGGAGGGAGGTAACTGATTATAGAAGAGCTGGAGACAAACAACAAACTGGCAAACATACAAATTATTTTCACATCCACCTCCTAATTGCTTGCTAAGAACCCTCTAGGACTCCAGATCAAATGTAACATATTGCCAGAGTGGTGATGAGTCACTTGTCAAAAATTTTCAGCCTCAATAGCAAATCAACAGCACTGGCACAGTGAGGCAGTTCGAAATACGAGAGGAAATGTTGTAGAGCCTCTCCAGGGTGTATCTAGCAAGCTCTCCCAGGAATAGATCTCACTGACATCTGCAGAGTTTTCAAGGTCAGGTCATAATCCTGAAAATCCTGTAGTCTCACGTGCGCAAAGGTGAGAAGGGGAGACAGACAGCTCGATACAAGCACAAAGTAGAAACTGGAATTGCAAAATTTTGAAATTGTCCCACTATCGATCTGGCTGCAGCTTTCAACCTGCTGGTGATCACTTACCTTGACAACGTAATAATACAATGTAATGCAATTTGGGGAAAATTGGGTTTAGTCATAAACTGGAGACATCAGAGACTCTGTTCTAAAGAGGGAAGATAGTAATAATATATTTGTCTTCTTTTTTCCAGAGAAAATGTGTTTACCTACAGTGTGTCAAATTTTAGCCTGCAGCAAAATGATTTATGAACAAATTCTAAGCTTCTTTGTAGTTGACAAGTTAATTCTCACTGGGAAAAAATAAATAAATAAAGAGGAATTATGACAACACTGAAGAATGTTAACATGGTACCTATTCTAACTGAATAAAAGACACCTTACAGAGCTACAGTGCAAGGCTTTATTCATTTCAAAGCTACTTACAGGCTGAGAAACTTCAAAAAAATGGTATTACAAATACTGGAGTCAAATTTCTGTGAGTCGGACGGCTTATCCTCTTCAGACCTTCGAAACTTAACTGTGAAATCTCATACAAACAGTTTTGTCTAGAAAATTTCTGGGACTTCTCAGATTACAAATAATGTTTGGTTTTGGGGTGAAAATTGGAAGAAACGAGAAAAGAAGCAAATTGAGTAGCCAGAGTCACCCATCATAAGGGGTTTTTGCTCTTTAAATGCCAGGAGGAAGCGGGGCATAAGAAAAATAGGGGGGGGGGGGGGTGGCGGAGAGAGTAGGGAATACCTTAATTTTTCCTCTTCAAGGTTCACCTCTGTTTAGGAAAGGAAAAAAAAACAGTCATAAGAGATTAAGCACAGAGATGGAGTCAAGTCAGATGAGTTCAAACGGTGGTTCTTTGTCTATCTTAGAAGATAGCCCTGAGAGAAACAAACAGTTCTTCATTTCTGTACAGTGTCTGCCTCCTCTTTTCACAAACCTCACCTCAAATTCAAAAGTACAGCATACTTTGATGTCTAGAGATGAAATGTGGTTTTTGAGGTAAGAAATCACAGTTTAGTTCTAATTTAGAAAAATCAGTGGCTACTAATGATGAGTAATTTAATTTCATATGAGTAATTTTTGTCTCTTTATGAGTTTGTTTTATGAGACACTTATCAGGTCAAATGAAGTGAGTAAAGGAAGAGTATTTCTTGTGGATAAACTGAGTAAAAAATTACCTATTTTCTTCTCCCCCTCACCTCCTTCGCATTTAGAACCATAAAGATAGTACAGAGCTGGAACAGTTTTTCCCTACTTGCAGTCAGATGTATCCCAGCACCACATAAATTGGGCGCTTCACACCCGTTCACTAAAGTAAATTTATTCTGGTTTATCTTATATACTTGTTAAAAGCTGTGCCAAGATGTATACACAAACCATTTTCTTGGATTGTTTCAAGCTAATCTTATTAACATATTTGCTTTATTGTCGTTGGGGAGTTTCCAAGTGGAAATGATTGAAGTAGGGTCCAAAAGCAGCTTTGATTCATTGCCAGTTTTGGTGCTAATGTGTGCTTCATTGGACTTGACTGTCCATGTCAATGGGCCTGAACTTCCGTATCAGAAGGCTTCCAGTGGCAGCTCATCATCAATTTATTTCTGCAAAATGTTGTGCTTAATATGTCAATTATTTAGAATGTGAAAGAATAGGAAAATGTGACACTCAGTCTGCAAAAAGTGGTGCTCATCCACTGCAGTTGAAGGAGCTTGGGGGATTCACGCAGGCTAGAAAACAAGTTATCCACATAAATATGTAGGAAATACTGCGTGCCGTGAAGCAACAAACTCGGCAGATCCCAGGGGAAGAAAAGGTGATATTACAGACTGAAGAAGTCCATACCACAAACATTTACTTTGTCAACCCTGTGAAGAAGGGAAATGTTAATGTAGAGAGATTGTCCATCAAGACAAAAGTGACAGTTTTGCCCATGTGCAAAAGCTAAACTGACAGAGCAGGAGAAAAGAAAATGCAAAAGTTACTGTGACAATATATTCTTTATCCTGACGGTTAATTTCCTGCCATTTGAAAATAAGAGCTATTGGACTTCCTTGGACTATTCTGAGCCTCCTCAAAATCAGATTTGTTGCAATTTAAGGAGTAGCAGGATCAAGCAGGCCAGGCTTACAGAGACCACTCTTTGGGATAGAACACAATATCTAAAAACCCCATTGGCTTATTGATGCAAGTCATGGCTTGTAGCAAACAGTTTTAATTATGGAAAAGCACTGAAGGTGCAATTCAAAGACAGAGTTAAGAAGGGCACAGATTTCTTGCTGGAGCACTGCTGAGGGTGGGAAAAACAAACAAGGCATCAGTATCAAGGCAGACATTCGTCTACATAGCCAGAGACATTGAGTAATACTGCTACCAAGCTTCTCTATAATTTTTTTTTCCTACTAGATCTGTGAGTGCTTTGCAGAGGGTTTCAGTTATCAATAGCCCTGTTTTACAGCTAGAGTAACTGTGATCCCGTGTTACTCAGCCTCGACTGCCCCCGGATCAGTGGACAAATCCAGAACATGGCTATTCTGGACCCAGACCAGTACTCAGAGCTGCTTATATCTCTTTTCATCATGGGACCCTTTTTTTCATATTTTTATTTTGAGAAGAGAAGTTGACAGATACCGCCATTTGTGTGCATCATAAAATGCTCCTATCCTGGAAAACAAATAGAACCAAAGCGACACATGGATGATTTTTATAGAAAAAGGTCTTGACCAGCTCTGTATCTCTGGCTCTGCATCCCTGTGCTCTGGTTCCTGGTATCTCACAGAGGAGAACACTTCAGAGAAAGGATTTTTGAACTGTGTTACACAGCAGTACACACACATACGCAAAATAATAACAATAGTCTTAATAGGGTAAATTCAGTGACCTGTCCTTCCCTTGTCATTCCCTTCATGTGTGTCTCCCCTCTTTCTTCACATCAATTTCCTATTCTTTTCTCACGGAGGTGACCGAGATTAAAGGTTTACTGGGGCTGATTGTTCAGGAAAGTCCCACTTTCTAAATCTGCTTCTAATTAAAAAGGAGCGGGAGGGGAGGAAGGGAAAAAAACCCTCCTTACTGTACACAGAGGCAGCCTAATCCATCCTGCTGACTTGCATAGGCAGGAGCTTCTATCATGGTATTAATAAACTATTTTCCAAGATTTATGTTTCTGAACCCTCTTCACCCCAGAGATTTTTTCGGATGTGAGCTGTAGATGTCACTTCAAGAAAAGATGGGCATCTGACTTTAGCCCGGACATCAGTTTATTTATGAGGGAGGGGGCCAGGAGTTCAACCCTTGTGTTCGTAACAGGGCTAAGCAAACAGCTCCGACCCAACTCTAAGCCATTCTAAATAGACGGAGGAGCTGGTAACCCAACTCCCAACCATTGCTGGAGTTCACATTTAGGTTGTGATTTTACTCTGTTCCCAAATGTCACTTTATCCCTGCTTTTCAGGAGCTTATTTTCAAGGATTTATGAAATGTGAGATGACAAACCTGGTGCAATAATGCTGTGGAGATCTTGCCCTTAACTCACCCTAGAAAATACTCTGCGCAAATGATGTGGAGGTACCTTCCATGAACAGTCTTATTTCCCCTAGGAAAAAGAAAATCTGAGCTGTGTGTCATTAAAATGAAAAACTCAAGGAGGGTGGGAGGGGATTGAGAAGGGCATTAATCAGAAATGGTAAATAAAATAAAATGCAAGATTTCTCTTACCTGAAAAAAAAAAAAAAAAGATGGAAAGATGAAAGAAGAAATGGAGTTACAAGAGGTCAGAATAGTTCTAGCATTATTTGCCTGTAGGTTGCACAGCAAACAGCTGCCTCCACACAATTTGCCCTTACTATAGAGTCAGAAATGTTTCCATTACTTCCTTTTTGACTATATTATCATTATTACTATTTGTTACTAATAATACAGAACATTGAACTGCTTGTACAGATTCTCCCACCCACAGGAAGAAAAGATAGTAATGGCTTTTCTGTGTGAGTAGTGTGAACTTCAGATCAGGTGTAAGTCAAAGGTATTACTTATCTCTGTGTACCATCATTTTTAAGTGGTGTGGCTTGATGAACCTTTTCGAAAAGAGGTGTCATATGAGAATGAAGTAGTTTCTCCCTCAAAAATCCCAGCTGCCCTGACACAGGAGTTTCCCAGTATACTGCCCGTCTTAATTTTCTCTTCCTCACAGACAGCAGCAGCTTGAGACACAGAAGAACTTTCAGGAACGCAAATATCTCAAATCTGGGACAACAAAATTTCTTTTAAATCAATCATAGTCATGTAAGCGAGGGTTCTTCTCTTCTTGGTTCTTGCTATGCATGTATCAAATTGTTTTTTCATAGCTCACCTGCTCCATGAGTCTCAGATGCATCGCAGCAGCAGTAGCCACTGGGGGCAGGAGGATGCCCATGTCCTGTGCCCCCTGAAATACCTGCAGCGGAAGAGAGCAGCTGTGATCAGGAGACAAAACCTTCGATTAATGGAATTCTTGTCGGAGCTCCATGCTCAGCAACCTGGATGGGAAAGCTTATTAAAAAATCAAAAGCAATGGGAGCAACAGACGGGAGCACAGAGTGTGAACACCAAGCTTGATTTCTTTCTGATCAGACAGCAGAAAAAGAATAATAAGAAAAAAAAAAATTATATCAGTAAGAATGAAAACACCATCTTGGTTTCACACGTAGTTTACACATCTGATACTCTACTTGATGCTTTGCTTATATATAGCTGGCATTCTCTCCTGGCACCATTACGGGGAAAAAGAAAATCTGCCAAAAATGCCTTTACTATTTCTTGAATGTTAACATAGTAGTAGTATTGTACAGCCTCTGAGGTCAAGTGGGTGAAGACATCAGTGCAGAGGCATCAGAGTTGGTGGTTGCATTAAACAATGTTGGACTTGTTCATATAAAAACAAGTGTTGGGATGTTTTCATGCCACATATGTTTGCATAAATATCTGTATATATTTATAACCCACCTCCTCTCATAAAGATACAAAGCTATCTTGCTGGTGATTTACATTGTGTATCTGTAATCTACTGCAAGGTCAAAGCAACTGAACTGAGGTCTGTGGAGCTACTCCAGATTTACACTAGTCTAATAAAGATCAAAATCTAGCCCTGAATATTACCCTTTCTATTCACAAGCATATTTTTATGTCTCTGTTATCTTCTGCCTTCTTACATTCCTGAAGAGTTTGCCTGCTAACATACTTGGACTACAAGATTTTCCCTAGTCATCTAATCTTGGCCTTTTTTTAAGAGAAGGGAAAGCTGGGTTAAATTACAAAAATGACACAGTTATATGGCTAGCAGTATCAGTACCTAAAAGCCAATCTGAGCATCAGACACTGACGAGCATCTAATTACATTAATGAAATCCTACAGAAGTTCCACTTCATTCAAATATTTTGCTGTGAAAATAAAAAGATACATTTTTCAGAAGATGGGATGAAAACGGCTCTATCTGGAAACTGCACTTCCAGCAGTAGCATCGATCTGCATACGTGAGATGAACTTGGCATTATCCTTCAAAAAATAAATAAAAACCCAAAATATTAATGGTCAGTTCTTTATGCATTAAAAAGAAAAAAATATGGGTGTTAAGTATGGAGAGCGATTTTTGCTTGTTTTTATTAAAGGTGATGCAGAGATCAGCTCATTGATTCTTCAAGTGCTCTGTTAAGAAACATGATTTGGAAAACTTCTGCAAAAAGTTTTCCTTGAAATCTGAAAGATACCAATCACACATATACGACCCATAAAGGAGAACAGGAATCAAAGTCAAGATTTCACATCTGCCCATGAGCAAACATAACTCTCTCTGTTATAGATGTTATCCAAGCAATAGAAATCATGTGCCCAAGGCCCATAGGAAATTGTTTTCAGTGACAGGTTGAGATTTCAAGAGTTGTCAGAGCCTGTGTGCTCATCCATTCATTCACCCATTGTACCACTTAATTCATTCTGGAAAAAAAAACCCACTTATTCATACTCTAAAAATTATTGGAAGCCTATAATGCATCTGATTTTTATAGTCCTTGGAAAGGTTTTAAAGAAAAAATCTGACAAATTAACTGCCATACATTATTTAAGAATATTCTGTTCTCAGCATGGGACGATCCTTTCATTTCACTTTTGCATTCTGCCAATCAGTACATACGTAAGTTAAATAATTGTGAAAAAGCCATTCTAGACACAGCCCCTTTCACTACCAATATCTTCACCATAGCTTAGCCTGTGTCATTTTCTTCACTGAGAGTGTTTAGACTTCCAGACACCTACAGTGACTGCCAGCTGGCTTTAGATGTTAAAATTACCAAAGAAGAAAGAATACAGAAGTTGCAAAAGGTTTTTCAAAGAGATTTCCCCCTACATGAATCCTAGTGAAAGGTGTATCATAAATACTGAATGAGCTTTTAAAATACCTGACCTCAGGGATTCAGTACAAAAAAAAGGGCGGAGGGGGGAACCAAGTCAATTAATATTAGCCTGACATAGTTCCACAGCCAAAGTGGCTAGATCCTTACAGGTTAATGTTCTCAGAGACACAATGAAATAAAAATGTTATCTCTCTTTTAGCTGTAATCTCTGATTAGAACGTTTAATCAATTAGCATTGCTGTTGTCAAAACTTGCTCCCAACAAAGGATGAGAAAAGCTGCCGGAGGGGGATCTCAACGGCTGGCCAATTCCAAACCATGCAATAAGGTGGGAGACTCGCCCCTGCAAGAAACGTCATGTTTTACTAGGGTGCAACATCGACTTTTGTGTCGTGAGATGAGAACACTTATCTTACATTATTCATCTCAGAAGCACTAGCAGAATGTCAAATAACCTCAGGAAAAAAAAAAAAACAAAAACCAAGAGAAGCTTAATGCCAGGAATTGGAAGTGTCACCTTACACTGAAGATGTCTTTTTCTTTTCCCCTTTCATAAAGTAGGGGACTTGTGATCTTTAGAAAGTGGGCTGCTGCTGCTGCTGTTTGAAAAAAAAAAAAAAA
>WEIS01095067.1:0-19614 GCA_013389965.1 Todus mexicanus
TTGATTTTGTATTTATTTGTATAGATTCCGGTTTATTCTTACTATTTTCATTAAAGCAGTTTTCGTTTTCTCTTCCAGTCCATAAGTCTCTCTCCCTTATTGTCTTTCTCTTCCCTTTTGGGGAGGGAGAGAGGTTAACAGAGAGCATAGGTCTAGTAGACAGTCCTCACCCTAAACCTTGACAACATCAGATTTGAAACATCAGCATACTGCAGTATCCTAAGGGTAGGATCAGGATTCCTACCGTGTGAGACAAACGGTTCTCTCTTCTAGCTCTTCTGGCTTTTCACTGAACATACTGTTAGGCTGTAGGATGTGGAAGGTCTGTACCTAGCACAGACTTTAATAGGCTCATCAAGGCATGGTTGTAATTTAGCATTATCCCACAGCCACACTACCCTAGTAAATTTGCAATAAGTAAATGAAGTGTGTTTTATAACTACTTCTAAGCTCATTTTTACCTAATAGAAGGGTGAACTTGCAATGGCCTAACTTGTGATTTGCTTACAGTTAAACAATAGAATTTAAACATTCTGTGCCAAGCTTGATATTGCACAGGAATGTGAAACAGTTTCATTCTTTTTTTCCTAAAACACTTTGATTGAAAAAAAAAAATTAGAGTGATGTTCAGCATATGTCCGCATGTCAACCTTAGAAAGTAGCAGAAAAGCAAAAAAAAATAATTACAATTATGTTTAACTCCTCAGTGAACTCCAATTACATCATTGTTTAATCGCTGTCACAATCCATACTACCAGCCACATGACTGGCTGCGGTGTTTTTTCCACAATAATCTTCTGTGTTGAGTTCTTAAAATGCTATACCAGATCTGTATCCCATAGTACAAGTTTATCATTTAGAACTCAAAATAGCATTTAGTTCATAAGCCTTCTAAAGCAGTATTCTTCTAAACTAAATGTAACTATCCCACTGAAATACTGCTTTGTTGTGTAATTAGGTACAAGTGTCTATGTTCAGGGTTAAATGAGTGCATCCAACGTTTTGCCTGATTCAACACCTACACCTTATTGGAAAACAAATTACCACATTCCCCTTCGCACAGTACTGCACGCTGTCAGGAGCTGCCATCAGGTCATTTCAGTTTAAGAGTTTATATAAGCTGAATTAATGTTAGGTGCCCCTAAACCAATTGTAGAATGCATACAACAGATTCAAAACTGAAACTAGGCAGGAACTGAAAAGTCTTTGATACCTCCCAGATACATTCATGCCTTAATCACATCTTTTTTTCTAGAAATTATATTTTTGCTGCCGCCTACACGTTGAGTGAAACATGCAGCAAGCAGCATCCTGACAACACATTTACAACTGGGGTTTTTTTTTGACCACAGCTCTTTGTACAAGGAGCAGGAAGCAAAGCTGGATCTTTCTGTTGTACTAATTGTGTTATATTTGTCCCCAGCTAGAGAAAGATTAATGCATATTATCTGCTAAAGCCTAGAAACGGAAAAGAAATGTGGGGGTTTCTTCGTTTTCCTTAGAAAAGTTGCATTGATTTGAGAAAAAAATATTAAAATAATCTGACCCCACAATAACCACTCATCAATATTTGTGTTTGGGATTTTCTTCCACTTTTTAAGAGATATTCAGCCTCCAGACTTGCATAGCTATGATTTTAAGACATTTTTCCTCAGTGAACAGCAACAACAAACAGCAGAGGTTTTTTTATCCTTAGCTATTAAGTTTTTAGGAGAGAGCTCAAATGGATTAATTTATTGCAAGAATTTCAGAATCCCTGCTTTGGAAAATCCTGGCCTGTGCTCCCCACAGCTCCTCCCACTTTGCTACCGTACAGCCATTGAAATACATTTAAATGGCACTGTCTAACCAAATACAACCTGCTACATGGCAGTTGGAGATCCCATAGTTTATTGTTTACACCATGTCTAAAACATAAATGACACAGTACCAAGATGGCAGTGGAATACAACTGTTTGTAATGTTAAAGCACTAGAAACAGCCTTGGCATGGGTTGGAGTTTTCACAAGCTGGGAGCCATTTCAAATAGGAAGTTTGCACACAACATTCATTTGGAAACTAATATACCTTAACAGCAGAGATGTGTGCTGTTCCACGTCCCTTTGATTGAGCGTATTTAATTTACATTACCTACCATAGGGATCATGGCCCTTGGCATCTAATAAAGACGAAAAAAACCCCTACTAGACAGATACATGATCACCAGCATTGTGAAAGCATTGTATCTAAGTCAAATCCCATACAGTTGTATCTAAGTCAAATCCCATACAGTTGTGAAGTTTTGAGTATCCTCCTAGAAATGCCTTTGCATGCAGCATCAAGCAGAGTAGAGCCCAGGAAACCTTTCTGAAAACCATCCCTAAGCACACCTTCCACCTTCATGTTTTATCACTGGGATATTTAGACAATAAAGACCGCAAGAAGAAAGAGGAATACAAGTGAAATAAACACATAGTGAGGGAAACTGGATTTGAAGAGCCGAGGAGAGCAGAATGAAAGGACACTACATTCTGGTCACATAACTTGGGATCCGGCCCTGCAAATATCAAATACAAGTGCTTACATCTACTTGGACAAGTAAATTAGTGTCTGGCTATGCAGAACATGTCTGTCTACACTGCTCTTTAATTTACTCCCAAGTTTTGATGCGTTAATTATATAGACTGCATAAATATTGGTGAATACCCATGTGCTTCAGCAGTCTTCTGACTCAGGGTCTGTGACTGTATGTGACACCTGACTTTAGTTTTGGAGGTATATAAGAACCTTTAAAACAAAAAAGAAAACCTATATCCTTTTTCTTTTTTTCTTTTAAGTGTCTGGAAAAGTCCTGTCAAACAAGCATTTGAAATCTAGTCAAAGGAAGAGATAAAAATCGATTTATACTCTGAAGTCTGTTGTTATTGTTTTGAGAAGCTTCAGTAACACCATGTATCCATTTAAGTAATCTACCACTACCTCTCTGCTTTCAATTGATAACAGCGTTGCAAAACAACCTCTTTGGCTGAAATTTTCTACAGTGCTTCCTTCTCAGATTGATTTGGGCTTTTTTGATGCTGAGAGCCAAGGTGTAGTTTAGACAAAACGGTTCAGCTAGTTCTAAGAAGCTGAAGGAAAGCAGGCTATTCTGCTCATGTTAGAAAATTCAATCAACTCTTGTTTCCAACAAGAAATCCCAGGCTGCATTCAAAATCTGTCTAGCAAGTGAGTTCAGTGCTTGAGACCTGTCTTTTGCCTTAATCCTGGCAGCATCTCCTGCCAGCCCTGCAAAGCAGCCTCGCCTGAGGCTACAGTTCCTGCTCATTTTAACCCTTCTTCAACCATGGCTGCTATTGAAAAGGGGTCCTGCCCTGACCTCACCTTCCTACTCCCTCCCTCCTGCCAGCACTAGTGAACTGGTCTTATTAAAACCTGATCCTTTTGGCCAGGTTAGCCTTTAAGCACATCCCCTCCCTGACCTGTTTTGCCTCTAGCATGTGAACACGGAGGCCCATGTAAAGTCACAGATGGGATGGAGCAGCTGGAGATGGGAAAGGATGGGATGGCCCCTTTGGTAGCTGTACAGACCCATTCCAGATCAAAGTGAGTTGCAGACTTACTTAACAACTCTCAGAAACATCCTGGCCAGACATCCACACACTTTCAGCGCACAGGGGTATATTGTGCTGCAAAGTACTACTCGAAGAGGAATAAATCTCCAATCAATGCTCACTGATCCAGGTTCACTACACCATGATTAGCAGCGACTGAGGTACTGAAACATCCAAAATCCTGTGAAAAAAGGTGATGGATGGCTACAGGGACAACTCCAGGGACAAAGAGGAAAACCCAGAAGTTTGCATGAGAAAAATGGTTTTGAATTCATTGCTCTGAGAAAGTGCTGACAGTATCATGAACACAACAGTATTTTTAGGAAACATAATATTTGAGGTCTTCCTGGTGCCTTATGCCATCAAGGATGTTTCTGGCCTTCAGAGCCAGAAGAGTTAGAAGACCCATCCATCCCACCCCCCTCATCCTAGCATGTCTCTCACCTGTGCACCGACAGCTCTGGTTGAAGAACTTGAGGGGCCACCGTTCCCGATCATCCACATTATGAAGGGTGTAGGGGCCACTCCAAGGCTGAGTGTCTGCATGCACCTCCCGACACCATCCCCTGCCCTGCAGGGACCCGCAGATGTTGCCTGGCTCCATCCCCAAGGCCGGGCAGCAGCGCTTCAAGCGAAGGGCATCCACTGTCATGCAGGAGCGGGGGAACTGTGCCTGTACCCGGGGAGGACAGCAGCAGCTCAGGTAGCCCAGCCCAGCCCAGAAAAGCCACCTCAGGTTACCCATTATAGCAGGGTGCAGGCTCTGCCTCTCTGCTGGGCCTGAGCAAGTGGAGCAGGGAGATCTCTGCTGTGGGACAACTTGGCCTTGCCGCAGCTCTGAGCTCTGGCCAACTGGGATAATCCCTCTCACTGCTGAGATGCTGGTGTTGGGTGTTTGTTTAATCCCAGCCTCTAATTGCCTTGAATGTAGTTCAAAAGACGGGCACTTTGGCTCTGCGGTGCCTGCCCAGCAGCCACAGCTTTCAGCAGGGTTTATATAGAGGTTGGGAGAAGCCCTCATTAGAGGGATTAGCACAGCACAAATCCTCGTGTTTTGCACATGACATCAAGGGCAGAAAAGACGCCAGCGTGAGAGCAAGTTCTACAGGCTCTGGCAGCTTGTCAGGAGAGTGAATGCCTCGGATTTATTTCTCCAAGTCTTTCATGAGCTTTGAGAAATTGATGGTCTTGTTTTAGCTGAGGTGGCTGGAGAAATGGGCTTATTCTTCCAATCAAAACCCTGTAAACAGATGATAAATAGAAGAGGAAACCCTTCCTCTTTTCAGTTCATTCACTACAAGATAATAGCTTCCATTAAAGGAGTAGCAGTAGAAAATGAACTGGAAACACAGAAGGTATAGGTGCATCATTAATGGAAATTAATATACCTGGTAGTAACAGTTTGGGATGGTGACTCCACCTGGTGACTGCAGTACTCCAGTGCTTGTAATGTAAGCATCTCAGTGGCAAGTAAAGAAGGGTTCCCTTCTTAATAGCCTTTTCACATTCAAAATATATTATTTAATTGTTTTAAAAGGGTTATTAGTCCTTGTTTGATCTCTAATTCTTTCCCCATCATCACATCAGAGGTTGTTTTGAAGCTGATCTGGCTGCTAGACTTTCACAACTGTCACAGCTGAGCTTTTATTGCCCATCTGGCAGGAGACAGTCTGCAAGATCAATACACACACCAGACATGCAGACAAGTAGTTTTGCTCACGACATCAACAAATATTTCTTTAAAAAGCTCCCAGTGTGCAGCAGTTCTTGCCCACAATGCAACTCCCATGTGCTAGAGAAGTAAAATGAATAAATCAAAATAAAGCAGTGATAAGTCAAGTCATAAGAGGAGTCTGAAGCAATAGCTATTAGTTTGACTCCACTATAATGAATGAAAACTGGCAACTCCCTCTGCGTCACTGAAAGCTTTCTCTAGCCCTCCGCTCCACACCTCCTGTTTAGCAGAAAACAGCTATGTTTTTTTCCATCCTATTCAATATTTCCATGGATGTTCAACCACAGCATTCTGGCATAAGAAGCCTATTATTTATGCAGCAACATTGCCATCACACAGCCAAAGAGTTCATCCATACTGCAGACACCATCATCAGCACTTTCAGGTTCTCAACTCTTTCTATCAAAAATTTATTATTTACCAGACAGGCTAAAATCTGATTCTACTTTCTTTATGGAAGCACAAAGCCAATCAGCAACACCACATAGTCTGAAATGAGTTTCCACTCATCTCCCTAGGACTGAATTTAGCTGGAACTGGCTTTTGCCTGGTGCTCTTGACACAAGGTATGAAGAAGTATGACTAGTTGCTACAAAAACTGGTTGAAGAAGCTCAAGAGTTATAAATGAAGGCACTGACTCAAAAACACTCTGAACAACATACTTTCCCAGCACCTGACTACACCTCTCTGGATAGGGTTCAGCTACCTGATTAAACACCTGAACTGAAGTGTCTAGATATGTGTTCAAACAGCCATTATAATCAAAGCTGGCTGAGTTCAGATACACACAGGAAGGTGTCTACTGCCATTTGAAGTCCTATACAAGACAGAAAGAGTAAGGAGAGAGAAAGGCAAGGTAGTGAGGCAGGCAAGGCAAGGAAAAGTGCTTCTAATGTAGTACATGAAGAAGCAACGATGTGCCATTTTCAGAGAAGGTAGAGTGTGAAGAAAAGGAATATCAGATAGCTAACATGGAGGCTACTTAGTGAGCAGAGGAAAGAAAACTGAGTAGAAGAGTGGCACATACATAGCTTTTATCATGATTATCTCCCTCCACCACAACTGTTTAATTTTAGAAAACTAGGAGCACGCTACAGTACACAGTACCGGTATAGATGTAGCTCTAGCCTCTGGTCCTCAGTAATGCATCAGCATTCTAGGAGTGCTCTTCCTGGCCAGGCGGGGAGCATCTGGATGGACAGAAAAAGGACAAATCCTGCATCCTGGCATCACCGTGTGGGTGCCCATTGCGGGTTTGCCACTGTGTGACATGCCATAAGGAAGACACCAAGCAAGATGAAAAAAGAAAGTTGTCTTTCCATTAGTCATTGGGAAAGCAGCAGGCACTGTCCATTCCTTAGTGACTCACTGTTGAGAAGTTCCTGTAGCTTCCCTGTGGATAGCGCGCTTAAATAAAAGAGTTGTTGTTAGGACTGCACAATATCAGCGTTACACCAGTTTATAAAATCACATGGTTAATGACACTTTTTTTACTACAGGGCTTTACTATGTCTTGAAAAATGAATACCAAAATGTTTGTTGGCACTACTGCCCAGACCTGCTTGCGTGTAGCTATCAAAGGACTTTTCAGGCAGCAAATCTGAGCAGGTGAGCAGTGGTCGAAGCCCTGGTGATCCAAACTGTGACCATGCTGCCTTGTTCACACTTCTGAGCTACCAGGTCAGGCTACTACACCTGAAATTGTGTTAAATTTATTAATTAAAACATTTAGACTTCACACTGAAAGTACAGGAAAACAGTATTTCAGCTACCTTGTCCTCTGGATTCAGGCTCACTCCCAGCAGGAAACTTCTCAGCCTATTGTCAAATGGTGGCAAAGGAATATATCCATACAGATGCCAACACATTTTTGGGATTAATAATGTTCACACACTTTTTTTGTCAAGAAGGAATAAAGAAAAAGAATACTCTAAGGTACAGGCAAAGAAATCACTAAACACAACTCATCCAAGTAATACAGAATTCCTGAGTAGTAAGTAGGCAGCGGGTTCACATTTTTTTTCCTCAATGACAGTATTGTTTCTCAGGCTCCTTCTACTGTACTCAAGTACAGATTAGTATCAAGCCAGAGAAGTATTTAGCCTTTGGAATTTTGGAAAGAATTTTTGACCAATACAACATTCTATATAAAAATGTATGTGGAAATCAATATATCAATAGAAAGAAAAAAACACATGATAATTCATAACATCAGGTGATAACTCTGGAGATAACAAGAAGAAAGATAATTCTATGAGGAAAACTGCAGAGAAGTAAAAGGTCAAGGTCAAAGTGGAAATAAACGAGACATGAGAAGCAACAGCCAAGTATATGCTCCACAAAAAAATTTCAAATGCAAAAAAAAAAAAATCAAAAAGAGAAAGACACCATTTGATAAGAAGCAAACTCACTGAGTCAGGTGAGTCTATGGTATTGAAAGTGGAAAACCCAAAACTGATGAGCACTTGTAGAAATTCTGAGCATTGTGAATATTTTTCTTTTTCTTCTTTGAAGGTAATACTACACCTCTGATTCTTTGTTCTCCCAAACCACCTTGACATTAGTTTATGGGTATTTACATTATCATAAACCTCACCTGAGAAAGAACAGATTCTACTTCTGTGGAGCAAAAGGACAAAAAGGTCTCAGCAAGAAACTCAAATTGTAAAACCTTAGTATATTTTTTCATTACTCCAAAGATCACATAACATACCTATAACTTATGCGTGACATGAAACTGGCCATAATCAGAACATTTTGAATGGAAATGAAACCACATTAATCTTTACCCAAAGCTTACATCAAATCCACCTTTTTGTATAAGGGACAGATAAATAATTTGGCTGCTGATTTTGACTGTTGTGAATTTATGTGCTCCGAAGCTTGTAAAGTAAGAAGAATTATCTAGGCATGTTTTTTCAACAGTGCCACCAGGAATGTATTACTCAAATACTTATGAACGGTTCTCACTGGAAAATGTGTGAAGCAAAGCTATCATACAAGATGAAAGCCAATTCATGACTAAGATACCCTCACTACACACCTACCATGTATATATTCGTCTAGGAGCTACACATCTAAGATCCCATTATGGCCAATAAACACCATCACTATAGTTGATGGAGCCTGAAGAGTCATTCGCTCGGAAGAGAGAGAACTCAAGGAGTAGAGAAATTTTTCCTAATATCCAACCTAAAACTCCCCTGGCATAACTTGAGGCCATTTCCCCTTGTCCTGTTGTTAGTTACTTGGGAGAAGAGTCGAATATCAGCCTCACTACAGCCTCCTTTCAGGTAGTTGTAGGGAGCAATAAGATCTCCTCTCAGATTCCTCTTTTCCAGGCTAAACGATTCCAGCTCTCCTCATAAGACATGTTCTCCAGACCCCTCACCAGCTTTGTTGCCCTTCTCTGGACCTGCTCAATGTTTTTCTTATACCGTGGTGCCCCAAACTGGACACTGTACTCGAGGTGCAGTCTCAACTCTAGTGGGCTTGATTTTATCCCCTTCCCCCTTCGAACCTAGTTTCAGGCCCTTTCAAGGAGCCCCACCAACTCATGCACAAGGATCCTTTTCCCCCTTCAAGATAGATGAACTCCATCTGTAGTCAGCAGGCCTGGTGCCAGGTAAACCTCCCCCATGNCCCTCCTTCTGCCTGGTGGCAAGAGGGGAGGGGATCCTCTGCTCCTTGTGGAGCCTCCATCTGTTGTCTTGGCCTCAGGCGGTGGCTCCACCAACCTCTCTCTCTCACACTCCCTGACACTCCTCAACCTTTCCTATCTGTCTCTCTGCTCTGCCCCCCGGCTGAGCAGACCATTCCCTGCTCACTCCCCACACAGGGGGTGTCTCTGGCACCCCCCGGTACCAGTGCCAGGCTCAGACACTCCCTGCAGCCAGAGCCCTGCCTGGCCCCAGCTCAGGGTGGGAGCTCAGGCTGGGACTAGGAGGGGGCCCAGTTGAACTCACCTCTTGTCCTGGTGGAGCCAGCACAGCCCAGCCCTGGCCCAGCTGACAAAAGCCCCCACAAGAGCCCCTTGCGGGCCCTTTGCAGTGCAATTCCCTTCCCCAGTGCGGACTGGCCTGCACTGGAGCTGGGCTCCTCAGCAAGAGGATCATCTCTTAATGGAGAGAACTAGACGGGCTTAGGGTGCAACTCACTTGGGCTGTTTTCCATACCCACATAAGGAGGAGATGATCTTCACTGCACAAAGGTCTAACCTTCTCCATTTCTTTACTGCAGGGGAAGCCAAGGTGGTAGGCACTCAATACTCAAGAGTGGTCTACATTTAGATGAATCCCTCCAGGATTCCTCACAGATTCCTCACTGGGCCTCGTGGTCTGGCTGAACTTGCCTCCCACAAGTCTGGAGCCAACCACAATGAGAAATGCTCATTACTTAAAGACATCCAATTCCAGAGCTCAAATACTGATGGTACTGGGCTTCTCATCTCTCCAAGGACATGTGTTATACACAACTTGCTTGGAAAGGTCTGAAAATCATACACTGCTTTAGTGTGGCGGATACATGTGTTAAATCTGCCAGATCTTTCACAGCCTTAAATAAACATTATTTAGAAACTGCTGACACAATTTCACACTTTTAAGTCAGGTATTGCTTTCTGTAGTTTTATTCATTTCTGTCAGAGATAATGCACAAGCACTTCCATTTCCATTGTAGCATCTTTCTTCCACCCTATTGCCTCCTTTTACATGTCTGAGAAACCTCTTCAGAGATTATGAAGTGTCATCATTTGGCTAATGAGACTCATTACCATGGTACTTTCTACCTAAACAAGGATACTTTTTCCAGTGTCCATAACATGCATGAACATGGATGAAAGCTTAAGCTACTTATAATTTAGATAAGTATAATGCTGACTAGCAGATGAAATAATCCTGAGTTAGCAACACCACTTATCTCAACATCTTTAGCAGGGAAAGGATGTGTAAACAATGTCAAAGAGATCTGTCACTTGAGACCGTCTCTGCTTCTGATCCCACACCACTGTTGTGGTGACCACCTGCCCAAAGGCCATCCAAAGGTGGCTTCATCTCCAGAGTTGTGTCATCAGCTTCTAGCCTGGGATAACTATAAAGGCAGTCATAGAATATAAAGTATGATTTACTTTAGGAACTCAGGCATCTAGAAGGAAAGAGAGCTAAATCTCCATTACTCTGTGTCTATGAAGAGAAAGAAGCACCTCCACAGGATAACACATCCCATTTTCAGACAGGCATCTTGGCAAGATCAGATGACCTCTCTCCATCCTAATTTCTCTGCCTTAACCTTCCTTAAGGAAGAGACAGTTGCCAGTTTGAACTTAGAGAGACACTGTACTTCCAAATGTCTAAAGTGAGATGAACTTCACTCTAAATGGCTGCGGTAGAAGAGGACCTGATTTACATAGAGTAGATTTATGCTTATTGACAAAATGTGAAGTGAAATGTAAGCTGGTTTAATATCCTAGTTTTGGCACATGTGGAGCTTTACAGATGTTGTGCAAAACCTCAAAGAGCCTGCAGCCCAGCTGGCACTCAGGCAGCCTGATGTGGCTCATCATTCAGGACACAATCAGGAAGGCATGAGCCCAAGACCTCATGTGCACCATGGAAGGGTAGGACAGAGGCTCTCGTCTCAACAATTCACAATGCAACAAATTGTCCTAGTCACAGGGAAAGAAATACGAGGAAGGAAATACAGATCTGGCTATGTGCCAAATTATAAAAATAATAATCTGAAAGATGGTACAAACACAGTACTTGAAATTATGTCAGAAATCTCTAAAGCCTTGATCTTACATTAATCTTTCTAAAGCCTGTGGCAGAAGATACTTTTCTCTTACAATTTTTATTCAAAATACTAACACTACTAGTTATCCCAATGGAAAATATAAAATGGAACAAAAGATATTCATCCCTCACGTCACGTGGGCTAAATCCCAAGAATGTAGTTAGGCAAAGTAATGAATGATCCCTTGCTTTAAATAAGTAGATATATGTACATACTACAAAAAAAATAATATTTCCCCCAAGGAATAAAGATAGCATTGATAACCACAGCAGGACTGAGGGTTAAGAGTTCACTTAACTGCCCCAAATCTGTCTTGTTAACTATACCATAAATCCTGTATTTCTACATTATTATGGAATACGAGTTCTATATTCTTACAAAAGCACAGAGCAGGGACCCTGGAATATATTGCTGGGGAAAAACCAAACAAATAATAAACACTCCCAAGGAACTGGATCAGAAAAAAAATCCTTACATGGGATTCCTAAACTGAACTCAAACAGGATAAAGCTCTTATAACTTGGTCACTCACAGGGGTGAAACAATTATTATTGCTGTTGTTGTTATTATTATTATATGCATCATTAGCTGACATCACCTGCAAGGGGAAAAAGGAGACTGTTAAAATGAAGTAGATGTGCAAGTCTGGGGACGTGAAGGAGGAGAAGGAGAAGCATCTCACCCATGGAACACCTGAGCTTGTTAACCCCCTCAGAAAGCTTGCAGAAAATGCCAGGCACAGTAAGTTAGTCCCACCACCATCAGAAACGCCACATAGAGGTATTTCAAATTAAAGCTTTAAGCTTCTTCATTATTTGTCATGTTCAGTGGTTGCAAGCTGTTGCAGCTTGCAGCAGAGCTGGGATGTGGGATATGCCTCTCCCTGAGCTGCTCCCTCTGCTCCAGGTTTCAAGCAGCAGTCAAAGATGGCCATAGAAAACCCAAATCCATCAGATTTTAGGTATTTGAGATAGGTTGAAACAACACTGTGAAATGTGATTTTTCCTCTGAACCCCTGTGAGGTATCAATTTGAGTATTTGATGGTCATTTAAAAAAAAGACATACATAACCATATCTGTATCAGCAGAGAAGCTTACCAGCTGCAGAGAAGGAATCTTGTTACTAAAACATAAAGGCTTAGTTAGACAGACATGAAAGTAGACTGGATTTGCTTCCTAGTGGTGGATTCATCTTGAGGGAACAAGCTAAAAGAAAAATAAATGGAAATAGAGAGGTTTGCTGGCAAGAAGAAACCTAGAAAGCAGCAGTGCTAGCGAAAAGATGGTGTAAAGAAGACACGGCTGAATGAAAAATGCCTGAATATTGTGTGACATGAAAGCAATAAAGCAACAACACTTGGGGTTATTTTTCCAGAACCTGCCAAATCACATTAGAAACCTGCGTCAACCCTGCAAAATTAAACAGACAGAACTACCAGAATTAAGGTTGTCTCTTAATTTTATCCTCTTCTTCCACATAAGACCCGAGGCCTTATTCAGTCTGTGCTTTCCAAATCCCACAGCAAACAAAAATGAGATTTTCTTCTCAGTGTCCCAATGGCCAACACCCTTAGTACTTCAGTGCTCCACAGAATTTCTGTTTAAACATCACAAAACCTCTGAGAAGGGAATTGCCGTTACAGGTAATATTATCCTTGGCTTAAAAAGAGAAATTTCAAACTCTATGACAGCACACAACTGTCATACATCCATATGCCTAGGTACTCCTACTGAAAATCAGACTCTGAGAGGGCAAGAGCAACCTACGTCTTTTCTGGCCCTCAGGAAACTCAGTGGCAGAGGGGACCCAACCTCCAGTGCAGCACTGAGAGGGGTATGGCCACACTGCTGCCTAAAAGCAGTGTTGGGGCCACATCCTGGCCCCTCAGCTGAGTGGCACCAGCTGGCTGGTATCTGCACAATGTGGGGTTGGTCCCTCCACAGCAAATGTACGTTGGAAAGATTGGTGGCATCAGGGTGCTAGCGCACAAGCCAAGCAGACAGAGGTCCAACGTCCAAGCTTGCTCCATGATTCTTTTATTCAGCAGTATGGAGAAGACCAAAAAGTAAACAGTCATTCTCTCTTTTGCCTCTTTGACTACACACCTGCAGGAAATAATACCTTCTCAATTCATTCCCAAAGCATCATTAAAGTCTTCAATGAATAATTACAAGCTTTTTGCATAAAAAGTATTTTTTTCTGATATCACATACACAGGTGAGTACAGATGAGAATTAACAATCTTTTTAACACTTCCTTCTATTACTCAGCTGTGCAATCTTAACATACTTTCAAAAGCTTAAAAAATCTCTAGGAAAAGTAGTAATATAAGAACTTATACTATCCTTTACCTGTCTCATTAGTAGGAGTCTAAGCAGCACTTACCCTGTTTGTACTAATAGGATACTCCTTGGCAGCGAGTGCTCTGTGTATCACACAAGCAATACAACAGCGATGCCTGATGTCATGCTGTGATTAAAAAACAGACCAGTGATACCTTTTTATGAATAGATGAAAGATGCTAAATAGAGGAAAGGAGCTGATTTACTGCTGTGTTTTGCCCTCGTGGCACCTATAGTGAAAGACCTTTTTCTGTCTGTTGTTCTGGTGTCGGCGTATTAAAAAGGGTACAAAAAATTACCTAAAAGCAGGAGAAAGTGTCTTAAAATGAGAGACTTGATTTCTTTGGTTTATCAAAACAAAGCTGGGTGTTGACCTGACTGCTTCGTGATGACCAAATGCCAGGTACAGAGAAGATCTTCAACATAAAAGAGAAAAAGTGTAACAGGAACAATAGCTAGAATTAAACAGAGAACAGAGCCAAACTAAAATAAGGAACACATTTAGAATGGTTGCCGCAGATTACCAAGAGAACTAATGAATTTCCTGTCTCTTTATGTCTTCAACCACAAAACAGATGCCCTCCTTAAAATATGCTTTATTGAAGTCAAACGCAAAGAAAGGATCAGGGGGGGAAACATAAACGATAAAGACTAGATGACATCAATTACCTGAGTTTCTGACCTAGAAGGCTTTCTGTGAAACAGAAGTCGTTTCAGCTACCTACAGACAGCAGAGGAATAGTGAGGTCCAGGAATTTTACCCTCTGATCCAGATTTGGTGAGAAGCAACCTCTCTGCCTCTGTCCTCCTGAGAGCTCGGCTCCCTCCCACACCACCTCACTCCTCTCCACACAGTTTCGCTTTCTCTTCTAGGTCTGCCTTCATCTGCAGCGAGAGGTGCGGGGGGGCACAGAGAAGGGATGAGAAATTAAGCTTTTTCAATAAAAAGCTTAAAGGAAGAGCTAAAAAGGGAAACTGGAAGGCAAAGCCCCCCCAGCCGCTGCATTTCCAGTTGCCAGGGAGGGCGGCAGACACGTTCAGCGCTGGGCAGGCGTGAGCTGCGCGGTGTTTCATGGCTTGCTTTACAGCATGGCCTTCTCAATTCTGCAGCTTGGAGCACTGGAAGAGAGGATGGGGAAACTCGACGGGCCATTCCTCCCCCACCTCCTTTGCAAATGATCTCTGCGTGGTTTTCTTCACATGCACACCACACGTGTGAAATGTGGGCACGCTAAAGGTTGCTGCTTTGTACCTTGGCTTATTTGTACAGGAGGCTCTGCGGGGCGGTACCTGTGCATCCGTGCCCTCGCCTGGCAAGCATCAGCACACGCCTTTGAGGTAAAATGGCATAATTTCCCTGAATGTCACCATTGGAAGCACCACTGTTTGTTGGGGTTTTTTTTAAAAAAAGTAAGCTAACTGAGGAAGACAACAGGGAATTTCAGGCCCAGCAGTTGAAAGCCCTGGCAGAGCAACCCCAGTGGGGAAGTGTTTGTGTTTAGCTCATGTCCAGGGCTAAATTATTGCAGCCGCTCAGTCACCCTGTGACCCCTCCCCAGATGAGAATGGGGATTGGGAAAAGGAGAGGAGACTCATGGGTTGAAATGAAAACAAATTTAATGAAAAAGCCAGCACAGCAAACGTACAGCGGGCACAGTAAATGGGAAGGCACTCGCCACAAGCAGAAAGAGGAGCAGGGTGAGAAGTAGCCCAAGCAGCAGACACCCCAACCCCCATCCTCAGCAAACTTTCCCCTTTCTCCTGGGCACGATGTTTCTAGTCTGGGACACGGCTGGAGCCAGCTCGGGTCAGCTGCTGATGCCGGCCGGGGATTCTGTCCCGGAGAGCAGAGCAGAGCAGAGCCCTCTAGCTCCGGGCGCTGCTGCCGGCCCCAGCCGGGACGGGGGTGCGAAGGCGCCCAGAGCCCGCGGGGCGGCGGCAGCGGGGGAAAAGAAGCCAAGAAAAAGGTTTCTGCCGAAACCCGGGATCGAACCAGGGACCTTTAGATCTTCAGTCTAACGCTCTCCCAACTGAGCTATTTCGGCTCATGTGCTGCCCGTTTTCTAGCGACCCCCCTAAGGCGTTTCCCGTCCGTCCCCCGCCAGATGTTCCCGCGGCCGGTCCCGGGCAGATGTTGTCACTCGCCTCCCGTCACCGGCAGCCGTGACCGCCACAAACCAGGTGACGCGGGTCTTGGCAAGCAAAGCCCTGCCTCGGCACAAAGACTAATGCAGCGATTAACACCAAACACGCGTGCCTGTGTGCGGAACACAACCTACAAGCGTTCTGTATTCGGGGAAAGGTGTTTCCGCTGTGGCTCCCGGCACTATCCGAGGGGTTCAGGACTGCTCTGTGGGGTTCAGGAGCATTATTACATCAGTAGCATTTTTGCTTCAGAGTTGTCGATGACTTTATTTTGAAGTCTGACAAATTTCTGCACAGAGCTGGCGTACTGATAACAGAGGTGAGTAGGAAGGGCACATCCATCCTCCTTTTTGCAGTCTCACTCGGAGACGCATGTTCCGCAGGGGAAGCGCTACGTGTCTCCATAAATCACAAAACCTGACTAAGCATAATTATAGAATCATAGAATTAACAAGGCTGGAAAAGACCATAGAGATCATCAAGCCCAACCTGTAACCTATTACCTAACCTGTCACCAACCTATTACCCAGTATCATCTCATTGTCTAAATCTTGTCCCTGAGTACATCATCCAACCTCTTCTTAAACACATCCAAGGACAGTGACTCCACCACCTCCCTGGGCAGCCTATTCCAATGGGAAATCACTCTCTCTGTAAAAAAGTTTTTCCTAACATCCAGTTTAAACGTCCCCTGACGCAGCTTAAGACTGTGCCCTCTTGCTCTAAGACAAAATAGTTTATTCTCACACCACCAGCTGAGCATTTATTTCATCAGGGACTGTTACCGCACTCCTGTGGCTACAGGTGGAAGGAAGAGGATGCACCCACATGCACACACTGGTGCTTGGGGCAGTGGTGCTGGACACTCATGGCTCAAGTTTGTGTTTAGTTGCACATCCCATGACTCTAGAAAAATCAACCTATATGAGCATCCCTTATTGATGCTCCCTGCATGCTGTGTGGGGAGAAACGTTGCTTTGCAAGACTGTCCAATGCCTCTCCCTTCTGTTAGTAAAAAAAAAAAAAAAAGAAAAAAAGCCACATCAACCTCTCTCTCTTCCATTGTAATAGAGGAGTTTAACAAATCTCTCCTTTTTTGAGTGTAGAAGCAGCAGCCTTTTCGCGAACTAGCCCTGTGAATACACACCCCTGTATTTCCTTTAATTTGCAGGGTATATTTTTCCTCAAGTTGTCCCACTTCTACAAAGTCTTTTGTGAGTAATTACCGTTCTTCAGGAGCTGATTTATTTTCAGAAGTCAAAGATATATTTTCAGAAGTCTAAATGCTAAGGCCTGGGCCAAAACAAAACAAAAAACCCACACAGCATCATACTAAAGAGATGTGCTAGCAACATACTGATACCAAATCTCTTATTCTCATGATTTTCCATTGCCACTGGCAATGATCATTTTGCTAAGAAATGATGAATGTAATCACTTAGAGCATGTCTCCTACTCATGCAGCTAACAATCTTGTGATCTTTGGTGCAGATAAACTCTAAAATGTGTGATGACATATGTACAAGTCAAAACGCTACTGACTAAATTAAGTTTTCATACACTGCCACAAAAATCAGAGCTGCTATAGACCAGCACATTATTCTAATTTTTGTTATTTTTAGGAACCCGTTTTGCCAGGTGAAATGGAAATGGCAATAGAAATAAAAACTAAAGGTAATGCAAAACAGAAGGACAATTCAGCCTTTAATGAAATGGCCACTTTTTCCCCCACCAAAATTTGGGGTTTTGCATGAAAGTTCCTCTTATTGGTATGTAGAAATATATTAGCATTTCATGGCTATTTAAGGAGCGTAAGAATATAGTTTTAGCAAAAGAGCACTTTGAATCCAGCCAAAGCTATTCAAAACTTTCTCCTAAAGAAAATTTGTGCTATTTTATATCTCTCCAGAATAAGAATTTGCATTTAAAATAAACAAAACAAAAACCCAACGACATCCAACTTTTTCTTCACCCACAACCTTCTTCCTGTATCTAGACAAAGAAATGCTACTTTCTAGTGTGACATAACAACATAAACGAGTCTCAACCACAGCCAGCATCCCTGAATGCCCAACAGCATATGAGTGTAAGCACATGCCAAGGCCAGACCAGAGAAAGCAAGGATTATGTCCATGAAAAACCCAGGAACCAATACACACACACAAAGGCCGCACCAGACATGTCTCACAAGGCAGGTGGACTGTAGACAGCTCTGCTTCACCGTCTTCCAAATTCTTTCACTTGCTGCTTGTAAAGGATGCACCGAATGGCAGGTGTAAGATACCAAGATAACATGGTAGCAACATTGTTTTTTTCCAATGCATAAAGGATTTCAAGAGCTGCTTCAATATCTGATCCAACCCCAAAAAGAGACACAAAACTGACAGCTGTCTCCAAATAATTTCCCAAGTGTGAGCCTCTCATATGTGATGGAACCAGGACAGAAACCCTTTGCTGAGGGCCAACCCATCTCCTTTAGAAAGTTTTAGCAATTTAAGTGACATATCCTTACTCCATTTATTTTCTTATTGGCGTAACCTCACTTCATTTCGTGCCACAAGCGGACCAAGAGATTGCTGTGGTCACACTATTTTACATCACTATCTCTGCCTTCTGCAGAAATGCTTCTACTTTCCAAGTAAAACCAGCGAGAAATAAAAGCTAAAAGCATTACACATCTCCACATTGACCATTCACTAGCTGATGCTTTGCATTCTTCCCCCAGAAGCCAGGAGATTGATGGCAAAATAAGCTGTTTAACAATAAAAATACTTCTCCCTGTGAAAAGGACACTCCTACCAGAGCACTCACCTGCTAAGGAAACCTGATCTACAGGGAAGTAGCTCAAAGCAAAAGCCTCCTAGGTTAATTTTGAAAAATGTATTTATTTATTTTCAAAATGTGCATATATATGAAAAATATAAAAGCAGGAACAGTAAGCCAAAAAAATCTCAAACACTTGGAATGATTAAATATTCAAGAATATTTAAATAAACTAGAACAGCTTCTACTAAAAAATAAGAGCCTTTTCAAAAATTTACTCCCAATAATATCTCATTTGAATAGTCACATAAAAGTCAAAGTTTGCATCTTCAGCACCTAAATTTTCCAAACAACTTTCCAAAGATCTGTTCAATGAACCAGTCACACTACTGCTTTCCTCTGTGTATTTCTGATGACACTATGACAAGTGATTTGACTTTTAATGTTCGAAAGACACTTTAGCTCTTTGTAAGGTTTCATAATTATTTAATAACCTTTTATCTCTATTCCTAAAATTGTGCCCTAAAGACACATCACATAACCAGTATTCCAGCATAAGCAGCAGTGAAGGGCACAGACTTCGATGCAGCTTGTCCAGAGCATCTGCCACAGTAAAGATAAACACAGCTAAAAGGTCTCTGCAATACTTCAACTATTTCTGGCACGGTAAAATACAAACCAGTAAGATGAGTAAGAAACTCTCTGGATATTTTAAGGAAGCTGTATCTCAGGAAAATGTAAAAATTAAGAAAGTATTTGAATGTTACCTGCAATATGCATTTGACAATGAAATTTAAGTGGTTCATTGCTAGAAACTTAAGTAACTGGTAAACCAAGCATTCCAATAGACTAGTACATGCTCAGTCTTGTAACTTCTGTCTCTTTGAAATGGAGGCTTTGACTACCATGTCAAATAATCAGAAACCCCAAAAATACAACGCAATTCTAATATGATTATGCCACTTTGTCACAGAAAACTCTCCTTCAATAACACAATCCTATAGTCTTTAGGGCACACACTTGATTTTGAGGTAAGCCCAGATGGTTACTGTTTAGTTTTAAGATGACTCTTACCACCCAAGAGTGGTATTTTATCAACAGCACCATGCAACACACACTGAGATGTGATAAAACTGGGAGCACCAGTGGTCCAAAGGCAGCACTAGCTGTACCCTATTGGAGTCAGCATTATTAAATGTTATGTTCAGTTACTACAGAAATTGTAGCAGGGGCAAAGCTAAGGCAAA
>WEIS01095076.1:3300-27938 GCA_013389965.1 Todus mexicanus
TACTCAAAGTCTGAAACCTCACTTGACCATTAAACACCATACCACATCAAGGTCACATTAACACCTTCAAATCTGGAGACCCACCGTATTCTGTTGAAATGAGCACAGCATATCAATCAGTTGGGATGCGTTCCTTCTTCCCAATCTAAAAGCTATTAAACTCTTGGCAACACGGAAGACTTGGAAGCTTACTGCAGAGCTCTTGGGATCTTATCACAGGGAAGTAGGAAAGGCTCTAAAGAGAGCTCCTTGATTGCTATGATCATCAGGGGAATGACATGAGCAAGCCGTTACTTCTGTTTTACAGAAGCAGATGGAACTTCCCCATGATGCACAACTTTAGAAAGTAGCCCCTGCCTTACTGCCAAGACTAGCTCTTTCAAAATAACTATCATTCTGTTTATAAGAAGATGTGAGACTAGAGTCACTGATGGGAGTCTGACAGTGCAAAGCTGTCATAAACATATTTGGGGCAACAACACCTAGCCCAAGCATCCTTCCTCTTGGCCAAGTGTCCGCCCCTTGACTTGACTACCATTTGAACTCATGGGTAGCCAGTAAATGGCAGAGCAGACCTGTGTCAAGAGAGAAACTAGATCTTGGTCAGCTCTAAGCTTAAGTATGTAACAGGAGGTCATATGTTTTTCCAGTGACACTTGCAAAGTCTCAATGTAGGATCTCACCTTCTTGGAACTACTGTTTTTCTAAGACTCTAATACCCTGTTTTACCTCTTCAAAGACAACTTTGGCATCCAGACGTAGGATTTGAGATCCCCTATAAGCTGTCTCTGCCCTCAAGAGTGACTGTCAGCCTCTGCTCCATGGGAGCATCACCAGCTCAGTTACTGAACACAGGCAGACAGCAGCATCTGTTTTTTCTGGCACAGGCATTTCCAGTATCTCTCTGGGAAACAAAAATGTGCCACTGGCTGGGTTCAGCATCCTTGCCACCAGTTAAACCATTGCATTGTAAAAAAAGAGACAGAAAATGTTGCAGTTTTACACACCGAATAACATTAGGTGACCCTGGAGACTATCTTTGGAAGAAAAGGGCCTTTATAGCTCAGTGAGATGATATTCAGCTTCCAAATGGAGGCACTATTAAGAAGGAGTATGCTTAATGCCCACAGAAACCAAAACGAAAGGATTCCCCTGTTAGGCTGCATGGCAGTAGTTCTGAGGCTCCACAGACCAGCTGGGAAGTGCTCACCTCACAAGGACATGCTGGAAAGAAGACGCACTTTCAGTGGTTGGCTACCCTTTGCTCACGAACATGTTTCTCTTTTACCTGTTCTCATTTTTCAACACTGCTTTAAAAAAAACTACTCCCAAGTGCCCCCTCATTCAAGACGGCAACACTCTTTGCAATAAAAATTTAAAAGACCAAACAGCAAAATAGCCTGATTTCCTGCTTGCCAGCACCAGCTGCATTAAAAGAGTAACCTTTTTTAATTCCTTTGAAACCTTGTATCTCTGAAATACCAACTTCCCTGGAAACACTTTCTTCCACTTGCTTGTCTGACGGGTAAAATTACTTCAACAAGTATTTCTCTAAAAGATATGAAAACCAGAGATCAGTGGGATTTCCAAGGCTGTATTTGGTGCCTTTCCTATAGTGAACTGCGATAGGCAATTTTGATTGGGGTCTTGCTGAAATTACAAAGCTATTTGTATTCTTTGATACAGTAAGGAGTGAAAAATAAATCAAGACACTCAAGAGAATATAAGTAAGTACTTATCTATACAAAAATATGATACGTGTAACAATTCCCAGGCATCATATCTGAAATATGCACACATGCACGCACTCTACATATTCATACATACATTTAAGAACACATACCACTTTCCCAGTTTGCCTAGTGGAAGAGACAAAACCTAGAGGGACATAGCACTATAAAATCCCACAGTCCTCTTGGGGTAAGATCTCTTAAGCTAAGCTCTGGAACAGAAAAACTACTAGGAACTGGGGATTTGTGAACCTATCTTAGAGAAGGAGGTTAGAAGACTTCAGCTTACTCTTGCAAAATGAAGGCTGGGGGATTATATTGGTGCCTTTTCTAAATTCATCACGGAGATAAAAGCTAAAAACAAAGGCAGGGTATTGAAGTTGGTTCAAGAAGAAATGATTATAAACTGGTCAAAATTAATTTAGGCCAGAAATTAGAAGCCCCCTGAGTTTTAGAGTGGTGAAGTCCTGGAAAATCTTCAAAGCAACTCAGAAGACTTCCTACATTTTTGCTATTTCCCTTAAAGTCATCTCCAGGCTAGGTATTGCTGATCCTTTCATTAACAAAGCCAAAATCCTAGTGACACTCATGACTTAGTACATCACCAGGACAGAAGAAGATATATTGGTGTCTTCAAAAAGAAGGATTTTGTTCCAAGAGGAAAAAACATGTTTATGAATGGCTGGACTGGCCAGAGAACATGGCATCCCTCAGTTTGTACCAAGCAGGCAGTCATGTTGGGGCCTTGCCCTGGCACCTTGCTCGCCTGCTTCTGCCCCAGACCTGTGTGGTTTGTCCACAAAAGGCACACATTCGCTCCCTACGTGCACTCCATGCTTGGTTTGCAGTGGCCGTGCCACTCACTTGGAGCAGTGGGCAAACAAACAGCCTGCAAAGATGCATTCTCCAGTCAACCCTGGTCATTCAAAAATACGACTTTACCCTTGGAACAAAATCCTAAGTCCTCTCAAGCCAAAGCACGTCCACAAAGGCACAGGATTTGTTTCAGTGCATATGGTGAAGGAGAGATCCTAGCAATTTCCCTGGAACCCTGTTATCCAGTGAAAATCTGCTCATCTCATCACTAAATGGTACGAGGCAACACCAGCCCCCATTGGGATTTTACACTTTTAACGCCGAGAGACATCAGGCAAGCCTGCTTCCATTCTCCCCATTTAAAATGAGGGAGGTGCAGGCATCCTTTCTCTTGGGGGAGCAGAGTGGCTGCTAAGCAGCGCTGACTCCACAACACCCGTGCAGGCAGCTCCCGCGCTGGCCCCAGCGCATTGTCCTGACCCTCTCCGTTCAGCAATGTGCTGGCAGCAGCTTTACTTTTGTTTTGTCGGTTGATCCCTCCATCTGCGCAGTGGCTGGGCCCATTCAGCAGCCGTGCGTCCGTCTCCCGCTGCTCCCAGCCCCGGCACTGGCGCGGTCATTGTCTCTGGAAAAGCGGTCAGTCTCCCCAAACAAAAGTCCCCAGAGCTGGGTAAATCCTTCTGGCATCAGCCCCACAGCAAAGGCAGCTGAACTTGGACTTTCCCCTCAGCCACGCTCTTTAGGACTTGTTCAGCGTTGCTGACTTCATGTCAAATAAGCACTGAAACAAAGAGTATCCTCACTCCAGCATAGGCTTAAACATCTCTCCTGATCCGCTCTGGAACCTATCAAGAGGCTGGGAGAGCTCAAAAGCTGCTCTTCTGGGTTGTCGCAACTTGAAAATCAACAAACAACAATGCATGAAAGGCCCTAGTACTGCCCAGAGGTTACATTCCCAGTGCGCTGGGTGATTCGCATTTAGGAAAATATCCGAGTGATTCCACAGTATCTTTACACCCACATACGTCAGAGATGGGAGGCACGGCACCCTGAACACCCTTAAGCCACAACACCTTAAGGTAACTAATAATTTATCTGCATTATTTCTGTATAACAGCAACCCTGGGTTCTCCAGATCAGAGAAAAGCCACACATCCTCAGTATCCTCATCCTTCAGGTCTTCTAATCAATATGGAAACATGGGATGAAAGATGTTTGCCCACCACAGTTCTTCTTTTAGAGATAAAAAGAGAAAAAAAATGTAGAGAAAGGAAATATAATAAGTTTTGACTGTTCAAAGGTACCTAGTTTTCACTTGAGCAGAAAAGAGAAAAAGCCCTGAGAAAAAGATGCAGGAAAGATTTATTCTACACTACAGACCCCTACTTAAGACTTCTGTTCTTGACTGGGAATTTTTTATAACTTCCACTGCAATGTGATGCAGGGTGCCCACTTATACAGGACCTACTGTGCCAGTCAGGTACAAATATAAAATGATTACCTTGCTGCTGATACGGGATTGAAAATTGAGGAAAAGAATGGATTTTACAGTGAGAAACAAGAAGTTCCAGCCAAAACGAAGTAAACATTAGTTCACAGTAGGGATGGTAACAGCACCTGCCCTTACACAAAAATGTATAATAGATATCCACATGTATAGCACAGTTTCGATGGAGAGAGACATTAGACTAAATCTCCCCCATCAAAAGTTTCCCACGTGGCTCATGACGAGACACTTATCTCTGCTACACCTGTATCCCTCTCCATCCCCCAGGACCTCTGATTGATGAGAGACCTTAAGAGCAGCGACATATTCAAAGGCTGCAACTTTGAGGGCCACAGGAAGCACCTGGACCATGTACAGAGCAGGTCAGGGCCCCAGAACAAGGCAAGCCTCTCCTCATGCTGTGCTGGTAAAGCCCGTTCAGAAGCCTGAGGAGCTAAGCCTGTTTTCTCTTAGGTACATCACCCTGCACCATGGGTGTCAGAAAGAAGACAAGTCCTAAGGATCACCCACACTTAGAGATGTTTAACACTTAACCAAACTATTGCATCTACTAAAGCCACTTACTTCCAACCAGATCCTTTGGACTTTGAAATACTGTGTGTTTCTCCATCAGGTCTGTGAGCTCTCCCATGATGACTGATGCAATCACACAGGAGCAATTCGGTGATGACTCTGTCACCAAAGGTCACTAGATTTGCTACTGCTAGATGAAGGAACTGTGGAAGACCTAAGTTCACCTTTCTCCTGCAGACACAGCCTCACTTCTCATTTCAAATTGCCTGCTGCGTCTGGGGGGCTTCTCTGTATTTGTTTCTGCAAAGCGCACTTCATGATCATGGCAAAGGATGAGATAAACGAGGTTCTGAAGAGCCCAGGGATCCACTTTTCCATGTAATACATCAAAATTGTAAGAACATTCAAACATCTTTAAGTGAGAAAATAGTCACCAGGCTGGATATTAGAAAGGAGAGGATTCATTAAATCAGACACACTCAAAACTAGCAAGAGTGAAGACTGCCAGGTTTGTAAATACACTATTTAGTTTGGTTTACTTAGATACCATCATTTCCCACCATATTCACCAAGACTGTGACGATACCGTTCAGCCACATTTATGAAATGGTGACTGACCGCTAGGTAATATTCTCCAAATTAGGAGGAAAAAATAAATTATAAAAGCCCTCATGGGCTCACTAACCCTTCTCAGCTAAGTATGCCACTCACAAAAGCCTCTCCAAGCTGGTGAAAATAACCTGAAAACTCCACGTACCTCCTACTTACAAAGTGACAGCTTTCATAAAAAAGAAACATAGAGACCTCCAGCGGTAGAGAATAGTCTGAAGTATTTTCTCAATTAGCAAATTTAGTTTTCCTCTGACTTCCTCCTGATGTGGCCAATGTAAACTTCTCCATTTTCTGCTATATTTTCTTTTGGAGAGCATCATGCCTTACAACAGAAACATGAAATCCCACAATTGCAGTTGCCATCCTTCATGTTTGCCTTGTTGGCGCTTTTTTTGCTGGGGTATTTTTAGAATCATAGAATCCTTTAGGTTGGAAAAGGCCTTTAAGATCCTTGAGTTCAAATGTTAACCTAACACTGCTGAGTCCACCACTAAACCATGTCGCTAAGTGCCACATCTACACATCTTTTAAATACCTCCAGGGATGGTGACTCTACTACTTCCTGGGGCAGCCTGTTGCAGTGCTTGACAACCCTTCCAGTGTATAAAGCTTCCTACAAAATGGTGGCTTTGGGTCATTAGTATGCCAAACATATTTTTTATTTATTTTTATAGTCAGTTCACCTTCAGGTTTCTTGGGATTTTAATGCTGCTCAAAGGCTTCAAAGAATATTAGCACTTTCAGCATTACTTACTTGTGTGATTTGTTTTCATCCTCCATAAAGATGAGAGAGAACTTTGAGTGTTTTCTCTCTGTGTCTGACAAATGTTAACAATGGGTATTTGCATAAGAAAGGCTCATGATTTATATTTTGATTTTCAATCTATAGTCAAGATAAGCCTAACCAGAGATCATTTGGGGAAGATAAACATTTATCCCATTTTTCTTTTGACAAGCTGAAAAATGCAAAAGTTCAGAATATATTAAAAGGGAGGATACAGCATTCCCACACTAAATTTATAGACTACATTATCAGAGCTGGCCTTCACTCCCCTCCTCCCCTTTTCTGTGCAGAAAATCTGTAGAGCAAGGACCTTGTGTTCATTATTTATATTTATTTGGTAAAGCTCTCAGCACTTGGTAGTGGTGTCAGAATAATTAATCATACTACATTTGTATACGGTTATGCATGCGGAACTATTTGTACCAGAAAATAACAGTACAGACATGCACAGAAACTGTGCGCACACTTTTGAGAGATTGCCTGGCTAATGGTGGCAGAAACACAGCCCGTGTGTTCAGTATTGCCTTCCTAGAAGGAATAAATATCTTAGCACTCCAGACCCTTTATGTGACACTGGTATTATATTACTGGTATCATAAACCCTAAGAAGAGTTCAGACCCCACAAGAAAAAAAAAAGTGTTACTGGAAGGGTGATATATCTTTTTTCTCTCCAACCTTTCCCCTAAAAAAATAATTTTGCAAGCCTTTTCCGCCTATTTCATTTCAGAGATGCTCTCAGCAGATAAGGTTAGCACAGTACATATGTCCCTCTCCAAATTATCACTCATCTTCCTCACTAACCATACCCAAGATTCAGCTGGCTGGTCATGCCCAGCATTCATTCTGCATGGCTTACTGAGTTTTTGTGGAAACCACAGCTTGAAAGTCATTGTTCCTTACAGTGTTTTTTAGCTACTGCAGCATTTTTCCTGTGCCCACATCCTTTACCTGCGGGGCTTTTCCTAGCAATTATGATTTACACTGCTCTGCTGCACAGCATTTTTAACTGTGGGATTTTGCCCTACCTCATTCCAAATGCTCAGTTCCTACCTTCATCAGTTATAACCAGTGTGCTGGCATCTCACCCAGTTCTTCATCTGACAGCCAAACTACTTACTCACTTGAGCTGGCGCACACTGCTCCCAGATCCTGTGCTGTCTTTAAGATATAAACAGCCATTCATGGGCGCATCCCGATTTCTCCTCTCGCCTTTATCCCTGCACCCCAGTATGAAGTTGATACTTGAGTACTACTCCTTTGGGTATAATGTTGCAAATCCACTCTCTGTGTGGATTTGCCTATGTGCCATAGCGTGCCATCATCTTCTCCATAATGCCATAGCATTGAGGTTGCCTGTAGGGCAAGCCCTAGCAAGTTCCTGGGGACATGCATGATATCTGTCGGGAGCGAGCTGTGGTTCCCATCCAGACTGCGAGCTCCAGCTTTTTGGCATGGCAGAGAACAGGAAAGGATGGTGCATGCTCTGGTCATGCCCTGACGTGGTGTTTGGACTCGGCAGCAGCACGCACCCAGCCACAGATGCTGGGAAACTCTCCTGGGTTCAATAGCGCGGGCATTGCATTGGATAAAGGCTGTAATTGCATTTCATAGCTACTCTGCTTGAAAACACGAGACACTGAAGATTATTAAATGCCCCTGAAATACATGCCACCAAGCGTAGCATTCCTTACTGGCTGCCAGGACAAACAAAACCAAGTCATTACATTAACATCTATATCCCCCAAGAGCGTCAGACATTGGCAAGGGGTGATGCTGAGGAAGGGGAGGAGGGGCTAGAGATGCAGACAGAAGGGAGAGGAGAAGTCTTTCCTTACATACAGAAATAAAAGTAAAGTCTCAACCAGAGCTTGTGATGTTGTCCTTTCTGTGACCTTCTCCAGCCTGTGTTTACTAAGAACATTTCGGAAATCACTCCAATTACTATACACTCGAGTATAAGGTTTTCACTGGCACATAAGCACGTGTGTGCTGGAGTTGCCAGAGTCACAGCTTTCCAGACTAATGTAGTTCTCAAATGTGCACATCACTGCTGATAAGGGGATGAGCAGTGGGAGAGGAAAAACACAGGGTCTCACAATGCAGCTTTTCAGTTTTTCAGCCTGAAAAAATGCAGTCTGTCTGTGGGGTACACTCCAGTAGCGCAAGTGTCTGGGCAGCTCTTTCCATTCCCCTCTCTTGCTGTGACTTTGAATGCTCTTGCTTGCTCTGCTTTTGAATGACTCTTTTCTCCCTTCCCCAGCCAGCCAAGCACAATCCACCAGTATACCCTGTTGTTTTACAGCACCCACCAAGGCTTTGGCTGTATCACAAACTGGAAGACAGCTGTTGCCTACTCTCACCCTCTTGCCAAGCAATGCCTTTTGCTTTTCCTTTTGTTGAGCATTTGCAAATTTGAGGACCCCCCTGCAAGCTGCCTAAGTGTAAAGTGCTGTGGGCCCCAGGGATGCATGACCCTGCAGAGCAGCAGACGTCCTGCTCTCTACCTGCTCTGACTGTTGTGGAAGCTGGTAGATTCCTCCAGGACTCTCTAAAAGGTTGACAACCAACCTGGGAAGAGATAAGGGATCAAATTAAGTTCTTAAGTGGACTGTTAAATTAATTGGGTTACAACACAGGAAAAAAGAAAGCCAAAGGCAAACAAAAAAAAAACCCAAACCTTAACTCTACTTAGGCATGATGCTCCAGAATGGGTAAAGAGATTTGGAAAGCCGGCAAAGGTATCAACATATGAGAGAGTGCGAGGTCTCACACTAATCTTCTAGATCCCCGCTAATGTCTTTTTATAATTACTGTTTGGATACATAGGAAAAAAAAAAAAAAGGAAAAGAAAACAAGTAGAATTTAATCTTTTTATTTCTGTAAAAATGATTGTTATTAATGCTGGGGAATTGCTTCACATGAGGACTTCATTCTCAAGCAGAGGCACCTTTGAAAGTAAAAAGCTATCAGCTTCCAGAAACTATAGCTGGCTATTACTTTACTATTTAGGGGAAATGCAGTTAGAGAACTAAAAATGTATGCTGCTTTTATATAGGCGGCTGTGATCAAGTAACATCTTGCAAGCCTTAGAAAATTCTTGCTCCGTCTATGCAAGATACTTTCTAAAAGAGCAGCTGCATACACTTATTTTTTGGAAACTCAGAAACGAGGGACAGATTCAACCAATTCAATTTTAACAACCTATTGGAGGTGTTTCATAAGCGTCCACCAGAGACCTGAATCTCTGCCTTCAACCCAGTAGTGGTGTGAGGGGCAATCCAGTGCTGGAGCCCAGGGTGACCTCCTTCTTCATTCAGGCTCTGCAGAGAAGCGTTAAAAGTTAGGTCAGATCAACACCAGGTTCAAGTCCGCAAAGACTTAGTTGAGTAATCAGTCTTGGCAAAGATAGCAAATGCATCAGCTCCTCTGAGAGCAACCAGCTGTCTTCCAGGTGAATATCCCATGCAACCTCTAGTAATACATAGTATTTAACTATTTGGTGAGATTTAGCCAAATGGGAACATCAATATTAAATCTTATTTACGCAAATATTGTATATTACTTGTGCAAAAGTTTGCAACAACAGGCCTCAGGTTATTATAACCTCTCCCTGCACAGTCTACCTCCTGTAATAAGCTTAGAAAAAAAATGTACAACATTATCAGAGTGGTCCTTCCTCCAGGAGGTATTTCACATGTCAGAGCACTTCAAGTACCTGTTACCAACAAGCACAGGCCATCTTACTATGAGAAAAATACTTTGTCAATTAAAAAAAACAAAAAACAAACAAAAAACAAACAAACAAAAAAAAAAACGGACAGCAGCTACAGACACTATTATTTAATTATTTTAAAGCATTTAAATAATAGTAATTCTAGAGTCACCTTTTGAAAGGTAAAACAAATAAATCCTCGCTGCAAAGCCAACACAGCAAAGCATTGTGGGCTTTCCTATCTTGCAACACCAGAGCAAGACTTGAGTAGTTTTGGGCTCTGGAAGAGGAAGCGGCTGATAGATATAAAAGGCGACTGGACAAAAAATGAAAGTAGTAAGTGCATGAACTAACAACAGAGGGAAAATGTGAGGATTTATTTGACAATCCTTTCTACAACACCCCAGCAATCTGATAAGTGGTTGGGACTTTCCTCTGGAAAAAAAAAAGGAGTCGAGTATGACTTATTTTTTAAGGATAACGTGAAACTAAATCTCTTTTCCTCGATACTGCCAAAAGCTCTGTTAGGAAAAAAAGCAGAAAAGCAGCAGCTATCTGCAAAGACTCACTCACTCACTCACTCGGTGATTTAAAAACTCTAAACATGTTTTTGTAAGGATCCTGCAGGGATTAGTCTGTATGTTGTAGGAAAGGTGGTCACACTTTTTCTTGGAAACCAACTGGTCAGCTACCCATTTATGGCTACAGCTGTAGCGAGAGGAACAACACGCTGTGGCCAAATATGGAGCCAGGCTGAAGTTGCTGAAGCCATTTCTTTCACTGGAACCAAGCCACTGAATCTGCTTTTTTATTGCATGTTGTGTTCAGCTAGCCCAGATGTAACAAAGGCATCGAGATGCAGGAACACCCGTGCCTTCCCTTCAAAATACTTCCTCTGAAAGTACTGCACATCCTAATTAAATAATGACATTTGCAACAGGAATGATAACGCAAAAATTAGAGCAGCATTTCAGTTTACATTGTGCCCCTCCTTGACAAGCAGCCTGAAGTAGTTGACAGTCTGCTGAACATCACACTGTGCTAGAGGAACTGATGTGCTCAGAAAAACAAAACCCATCCCCAGTTTGTGCTGCAGTGGAGGAAATACGCAGGGAGCTCTCCCAGGAGCCCCCGGACAAAGCACTCCTTCACCTGGAACATGCACAGTGGTGTGCTGAGCCACTTGGCTTCCAAAGGTCAGGGCACCTGGCAGCATGTGTATTTAAAGGCAGTAGCTCTGCTGAGAAATAAATGAAAAGCAGGACTGCTCAGAGACTCACAGATCACCACTGAGACATTATTTGGCACCTGTGCAGCTCAGCGTCAGGCCCTGCCTGAAGGTTGAGCGCTGTGGTTTGGCTGGAGCAACAAGAGGATGTGTGCCTCTGACGGGTGGCAGGTATACGTGGGGACCACTGGAAATGTACCAGCCAAACTTGCCAGGCACTCTGGGGAAACTGTTCAACAGCAAATTATATGAAGCCCTGGAAGCAAAATGCAGTGACTAAAAGCAGCTGTGTTCATCCAGAGATGACTTGGTCTATAGGTATAATACCTATCACCATACCTTCACTTCTATAATCAGCCCTAGAATGGAATTTATAAGTAAACAAGGAGACACAATAGCAGTATCTCTTCATCACACAAGGAGAAGCAAGTGATAGCAAGAGGTCACAAATTCACAGTTGTTTTTTCCTGGCCTGACTTCTCAAAGATATCCTTTTGCCTCCATGTTTGCTCTGCCTTGTGATGGCACAAGCATTTGCTCAGCTCTGTGGTGAGCTGGACCAGGGGAACTAATTCAGGCTGAAACTAATCTAGCAAAAATGAATTGCAGCACAGGGGCAGGAATGCACAGCCAAGGCAGTGAGAAGGGCAAAATCATCTCCACCCACAGCAGTAACATTGGGGGTCATCTTGAACTGGCTGCAAACGATGGTGTTAGAGTCTGTACCTGCGAGTGCAGTTGCTGTCACAGCAGGAACAAACAGTTCATGTGGCCACAGGCACACAAGGACTTAAAGCTCAGTGGCTCAGAGGCTTGCTAGCAGTAGAGGCAAGAAAGCACAGAGCTCAGCACATGCAGCAGAGCCTGCTCGACAAGGTGGGTAAATATTCAAGCAGTTAGCTCTGTGCTGATGCAGCTACACAGTTAGCCGTGATTTAATGCCAGCTCTGGTGCGTTTGCATCCATCATAGTTGCCACAGAGAATTAAGCACGTGCAAGTATAGGTCAAGAACTAGAGCTGGTCCCGTTTCTTCAAATTCAAATTGATGTCCCAAATGCAAAAAGCAGCAGGAAATTTCACATTGGTTATTTCTATTTTTGCCATTTGTAAGCAACTTTTTAAGAACATCGAATGGGGCACTGCCTCCTCAAAATCAGTCACAAGAAATGATTTCCTGGCATTAGCCTTTGATCTCCCTCTCCAGGCACCTCTGATTTAAAGCAGCGTTCATTTGTGGTATAACCATGTTGGCCACCAAAGCATTACAGCAGGAATGAGTTAGATGCATTAAACATTGCAGTGTTTCCTTCACTCCGCAGCCTCTCTGCTTGTGCTCAGCTCAGCTCTAAGCCATCGTGTTGCTTTCACCAAACCCACGGTTGAACTCATTGCTAGCAGAAATCAGAGCAAACTGGGGGCTGTTAATGAGTGCTGACTCCCAATGGTTTCTCAAGAGCCATTCCATTGTCAAGGCAGATCCAAGCACAGCGCTCTTCAGCTGCTGGAATGCACTATCCCTCGCCCTGACATGCTTCCTTCACCCAGGAGAGCCAAGAGTAACTGGCATGAAGCTGGGCTGGCTCCGTATCAGCTGAAAATGTCCTGGAGCTAATATTCAGTTGCCCTGATAGGGTGTATTTAAGACCTCTATATTCTCCTCCAGCAGTTCAAGGCGACATCCGCAAAGAAGGTCACCACAGTAAACTCCATCCTTGACAAAGGATTGGGGTGAAGAGCGGAAAAAAAGGAAGAAAGAAAGAGAATTAGAAAAATGAATTTTCTGGTAATTAGTTTGCAAAGTAATGTAAGCAAATGATAGTTAATCTTAAATTAAACGCCACAGACTAGACGGAAATAAAAAAAAGAGTGAGAAAGACATAAAAATGCACACACATGCACACACAAAGGTTTGCAGTTAACACAGAAGTGCACCAGGCTCTCTCTGCTGATTTGCTATGGACGTAACAAACACTTATGCCGTGCCAGGAGTGGATGTCGTGTTCCTAGTATCTGAGAGGATGGTTCAATTCTGCTACCAATTACGCCGCCAGAAACTTCGAATAACTCCCTTTACATCCGTGAAAATGAGATCAAAACCAAGCCCAAGGTCCCTGCTCCACAAAGCTTGCTGTGTGCTGTTGACAGTTAAAATGATGAGCAAAGGCATCAAACCTCAGGGAAAGAGGGGAAAATAAAGGTGACCAAACAGCAGGAAAAGGGGGTGGGGGAGAAGAAACACTCTTAGGAAAGCAATTATAGCTTCCCTTTCATGTTCCTTTCTTTATGTTTAGTGGAGACCAAGGGTGTTTTGCTTTTAAAAGCCAGGTGTGGCAGTAGGAATGGAGAGAATCTGAGCAGAGATTAGTGGGAGTTTCAGAGACAAAAGGCATTAACTGACTTTCCTCTAAAAGCTTTTGATGATACTCAGCCCAGGCCAGTCTCCTGACTTCCCAGGGTTGATACCGGTCTTCGGCTGGCGGGAAAGCCTGTGGGTGCTGTCCTACCCTGCTACACACCCTGACCTACTCTATCCTTTTAGTAAAAGAGCACACAAAAGATACTATGCAAAGGGAACTGACATTGCCATAGCTCATTCATCAAAAAATCTGCTAAGCCTGAGAACATAAATCCAGGGGTTGATCTGTACTTTCATTTCAAGTTGAGCAGTCTCCTTTGGCAGGTACAAACTTTTCTAACCCCAACCAGCAGAGCTCTGCTCTGCCTATTAATAAAAATCAAGCAGCCCATGTGCACTGATGACTCAGATACACAATGGAAAATTGCTGCATAATTCACCTTGCATATGCAGACATGCACACATCTGCATGCACACATGCATGTGTTTGCTCCTGTTCAATTTTGGACAATACCTTAAGGCTTCAGGTTGAATAGTAAAAGAGCCAAAATCAGAAATTACCAGTCACTAGCACTAACTTAGAAATGCAAAATATGCCTAATAATGTAACTCCTGGCTTGCGGTGCTGGGGCTTCACGGGCTGTCAGAAGTTGTGCAGGAACAGGCCAAAAATCCTCTGAAATGAGTAGGGAGTGGAGCCAGCGGGGAAGGCAGTCATCTGCTCTTGCAGGTAGTGGGGACACTCTCCTTCCAGTTCATTTTCAGGTAACCATGAGCCCACCTGTGAGGGCTCTTTGTAAAGTGGCACTGCATGAACGCGAACACACTTTACCTTTCTTGCACTACATAAATCAGCAGGAAGATAAAAAGCCCAGCTCCCCACCTGGCCCCACTGCTCGCCTGGGGCTCCCCAGGACTGAACCAGCCTGGGCAGTTCCTGTGCTGGAAGCCCTGTCCCCATTGCCCTCCAGGCAGAGCCCAAATTCACAGAGGCGCTCCTCTAGAGTGCCGAGATCTGGCAAAACCTCTCTATCGTAGGGTGCTTTTGGAGGTGCAGCTGAAGAAAAATGAAGGCTCTCGGTGAATTCGTAATCAACTGAGACTGCTGCATAAGGAGGGATGCAGAATTCGGCGTCGCTTTACCAATATGCTGACTAATAGCCTTGATTAAAATCCTAGGGCACTTTTTGTAGCACACAGGAGCATTAATTCCAGTTCAGCTAATTACCTGTGCCTAAAGAAATGCCACTTGCAGCTTTAGACAGGCCTGAAATGCTTTACCTCCCTCTCTTAAAAAATGGTGCTGTCTACAAACTCACAGCTGCCCCACCACCCTGGCATCGAGGGTCCCCTCTGCCCCTTCCCACTTCACTTCGGATGCAGGATGATTCCTATACAGTTGTGGCTCTAGATCCATAGATAAACGACGCAATGCAAGGGCAAAAGATACACGCTGCCTCCGTGACCTGATTTTGTCCTTTTCCATTTATCAGATGTTGGATTTTGTAGCTTATGGCTGTTAGGGCTTCTTTTGTAAGCACTGCATTTTTAAATGGGAACTCTCGACTGTGCTGCAGTGGCAGCTGCCATTTTGCATTCATGTGCAGAGAGCAAGCCAGCGAAGGAGCTCTGAAGAAGAATTCACATTACTTTTTTTCCTCCTTGTTTTGCTGTTGCTTTTAAGTATAAAATAAAGGTCATCCTGACTGAAAGGATAGAGTTGCTCCATGGAAACACATAACGAATGTGCTGGATGTAAAAAGGGCAAACGTCCTTTAAGCAAAAACACAATTTGAATTATATATTTTTTAAAAAAGCTTTTTCATCCTCAGACAATTTCTTTTTGCGACTAGTGTGGAACAGGGCTTGAAGAATTATGAACTCACATGAGAGCTGCCTCAATTGTGGCAAAGGAAATACTTCCACTGCATGGGAGCTACCTTCCTCTCCAAACTTTCCAAGTCGCTAAGTGGAGAATTTTAGGAAATGATAAAGCAGTAAAATTTGGAGAAAAATATTCCCTTTGCATGTTCTTTGACCCGTTTTATGTTCTGCCTAAGCCTAAAATAATTAACCATCTCCAGTATCTCTGTAAGGCTTATTCCGCTGAGGCTTACCCCTGTTTGAACGCTATGGCACTTCTAGAAAGGAAATTAAACCCAGCAACAGGGAAATCAGTGGCAAAAAGAGTTTCTGATCTCTCCTGAATCCCAGCCTAGTGCCAGTTGCCCCACTGGTACAGACAACATACAAGCTGACCTGCAGAAATCATTTGGCTATTTTGTGTTTTCTGTCAGGTGAGCTCTGCAGGAGAAGAGAGTAGCGGCAGAAAGGGACACAGAGTTGCTCCTCTGATGAGCAAATGACACCCTCCAACCCTCTCCCAGCAGCTCTTCTCTGCTTTGCCATGCACACAAAACAAAGACCTTATCTGGAGAGATATGGCCCAAACCTAAGCCACTAACCTAGCAAAACTCAGTTGGCAAAAAGCTGGGCTTTCAACATCTAAGCTGTTTGCAGTGTGGTTCCTTTTCTAGCCTTCTCCATCTCATTCCCTCCAAAGACATTCCCGGCAAAGCAGCCACTGCTTGTTATGAACCAAAACACATTGGTGTGATATAAATTGTGGAAATTTGCAATTCATTGGGTGCAAACATGGCGATACATCATTGCAGGTCAGGGGCCACTTGTAGGCTGCAAATTGTATTTACAAAGCTGGTGTATAGTGCACGGAGTAGAAAAGCAAACATGCAACTTGATCAGCCCAGCCAAGAATTGGTGAAACCCATTACAAAATGTGTGAGAACAATCACATCTAAGCATTATTATGCAAAATTGAGTTTTCACTCAGCACATTACAACTCTTTCAAAACGAGATGTGCAAAGACAGGAAAAGGAAGGAAATTAAAGCAAATGGGAGCTTCAGGTCATGGAGGAGAAAGATAAATCCCGACTGGAAAGAGGTTTTGAAGAACAATAATAGCAACAGTTCAAGTCCCATCACTACTACCACTTTGGAGGCAAATCATTTAAATCTGTCTTATCAGTTGCATGTAATGTACCACTTTTTCTCTATTGGCGCATTCTGAGGATTAGTATTTGTTAGATTCATTTTCCATAAATATACTGCAGTATCTGTACACTCAGAATATAATCCAATTAATACAATCATGCATACACATAGCAAATGATTGGAAATTTCAAAACACACAGACTACGCAGCGTTATCTGCCCCAGGCAATCCAAACCCCTCAACTTACACTTCAAGCAGGAATGGGAGTAACTTTACAACCTCAATTTAAAACAAAAAAAAAAAAGAAAAAAGTTTTGAAAATTGTCTCAAGAAGATCTTAATTTATGTTCTGCCTTTTGAAACTTCAGGATTCTTATTTTCCAGATTTTCATACAGCCAAGAGGATTAACAGATGCAGCCAGAATCTGAGACTGAGAACTATGTCAGGAATTTGAAATAAATCATTAATCTCCGACAACTCTGGAAAAGGCTGAACTCAAGTGACATCCCAATTTATCTCATTTTAAATACCTGTCACTCCCAGACCCCCAACTGGATTTGTACAGACCCAGTAATCCCCATAGAAGATTTCCCCAGTGAAAGTGCATCATGCAGCAGACACCAGGCACAAGTTGTCATGTTCAAACCACTGTCAGAAGCAGTGAACCACTGGCAATCACTGAGGTGGGGGTTACCGACCACCCCGAGCACTACCTCTTGCCCCATCACTGCCATACTGCAATAGTCATTCAGGCAAATAGTGGGGGGAAAAAAGCAAAAATGTTTAAATCCTAAAACTATTTTCAGAGGGGAAACTGGAAGAGGTCCTGGCAGATGCTGCCGCAAAACAGGATGCTCTCCTGCTGATGCTCTGCTTCCCTACAGGCAGGTTTAATCCAAATGGGTTTTTTTAGTGCACGGCAGCTTCAAGTTAGCAGGTGCCGGCTGAGGGGTGGATGCTCAGCAGGTTGCTCTGCCAGAGGCAGTCTCTCCTCGTGTGCCAGCACTGGCAATTTGGGCACGGTGTTTCTCTGCCCACAGGGGAAACATGAAATATGGAGCAGCCTGGGTCACTCCTGGAAGCTTTCAGCTTTTAAGTTTTCAGCTTTTTGCCCCGAGAAGCAGGAGCATGCTGCTGGCCAGGCTGCATGTGGGCAGAAGGGAGCCCATTGAATGGGGCCCTGCCCTCATGCTGTGGTGTCCCAGCCAGGTGCCAGCTATTGGCTGAGGTCAGCGAGGTTATGAAAACATTCAGCAGCAGAAATTCCACCCCTCTGTGTTTCTTATGGCCCCCCTTGCAGCCCCATTATATTAATCATCCTCTGTTTTGAGACTGATCTGTTAGTTCTGCAGTTCTTACAAGCTCTGCTCCCATCTTCCACTGAGTCAAAGTTGAGGTGTACAATAAACAAATAACCAAAAATAGGCAGGACCAGATCTTGGCTGTACACACCACTAGCTGGGGAAGCAGACGTCTCAGTACAGGCGATCTGTAAGCAGCACCATGTAGGTATTTCTGGGGATGTGGAGAATTCACAGCCTGCATTCAGAGATGCTCACGCCAACACAAAGTATGGTGTTACTACTTCAAGAACAGTCTGGCAGACAGTGCTCCTTTACCTCCATCGCTGTAAATACTACTACTAGGAACAGGTTACTCAGTGATTCCTTCAAGTTCGCTTAATATAAGCACAGCAAAACATACTTACTGACACACTGATAGGAATTTCAAACTTTTCAGCATCCTCTCAAGCCCTTAAACTCTGCATCTGTCTGAAAGCCTGAAGATTCATTTATCTGCCTTTTTTTAAAAACTGCTCTTTTTTCTTTTTGCTGCCTACAATTTCCCCCAATGTCTCCATTTATCAAAAGCCGTTTTTATGGGGAGCTTTAGGAAACTACTGCCACTATAGAACATGCAGGTTCCCTAACCACTCCTCCTGCAGCTCCACATTTCTTTTCCCAGGAAGAGACCCATCTGCAGAACTGCATGCTAGTATACATCGACCCTCACCATTTTAGCCACCATACACGCGTTTCTGATGAAAGCATCATGTATTGGCATCACCTGATTGTGAGACCCCTGTTCTGATTCAAAACTAATAATTTTCCTAGCTAATCTCAGTGCCGATTAACAAAAAAAAGACTTGAAACACTTCCAAATATTTCAAGATTTTAAAACCAAATAATAATAATAAGTTAAACAAATATCAGGTGACTTAGGCATGACTTCTGACTTTCTGGGGCCAACAGCAGCACAGAAGAGTTGGCTGCACATCATCTCAGTATCATGGCAAGCATTCCTGCAGGCCCCATGAGCCAGGAAGCTCAGCATCATGGCAATTACAACGATTACAACTTCCTTGTGAAATTGAGAACTGAACAGAGGTACAAAGAGATTTAAATAGCATCCAATGAATCATGTGAGAAAGGTAGAGCCAAGATGAGAAGCATCCTCTCTCTTCTTGGCTCCCAGCCTAGGGGCTCAATTTTACCATAACAGTCCTTCACAGATTATCTAGCAGCAGAGCGTATAAATCTCCTTTTATTTCAAAGCAGTAGGTAATCAATACCCTAAATAAGACAAAAACACGACTCTCTTTAGAAAATTGCCTTCTTGATAGAAGACAAGGAATAAATATTCCTAATAGGTACCTACTTGCTTTTAAATAATAATAGCATCAGCTCAGTAATGTGAGATGCCTCAATTAGAGCCCCATTGTGCTATGAGATGTACAAACAGGTCAAACTGGTTCAAGCTATTCTTGTGATAATTTCAAAAAATAAAGAACAGAACATGAGAAACCATCAAAATGCTGAACATGAAACCTCCTGTAGTTCTGTCAGACATCTTGGATTGAGAAATCCCCAGGAAAAAAATGAAGCAAACTGCTGGCGCAGGCAGTCCTTAATTAAAAACACCCAACAAACTAACAACATTAAAAGCACTGAAAACTGATTTTGCATTAATTCTTGTTTCATGGGTTGCAAGGATGAAAGGCAGCAAAGGAGTATGATTGGTAACTCCCTCTTTTGATAGTGCTCACACACACACACTTGTCTTCTTCCTACATACGGTAAGGAAAATCACTCGGCTTTGATTTTCATAAGTAATCAAATGAGTCACATCTAGCCATAAATTAACATGATTAATACTGAAGAGTAATCTACTACTTTAAATTTGCCCACCGGCAGTTGCACACACAGATATTTTCAGCTCTTTTTTTTAATAAGATTTTGCAAAAACGAAACAGTCACTCATCCTTCAGCATCTGAGATATGAATGAGAGGTGGTTTGTGCCAGCAGCCTCCAACACTGAGATGATGTTTCCTAGGTCACTTTAAAACTAGGTTTGAAATACGACGATGGAATGAATTTCCAAGCGCCCTTTGATTTTGTTGCTAATTACACACATACTCTGACCCTCTTTAATTTCTCCAAAAATAGCTTCACATTACCACTTTGTACTGTAAGAGATGCAGAGCCTTCAACATTGCACAGCTTTGTACAGCCTTCAACATGGCTCCAAAGATCCTAGAGCTCTAAAATACAGCAGCAGCTATTGTTATTATGAGAACTGATAAAAATTTTTCCTCTGGAAAACAATTATGCAGAAAACTGGGTTTCTGCTGAAAGAATACTTTCTACTAAACTTCTGTTTTCTATTGAAAAATGTCAGTGCACTAAGTCCCACAGAGCACAGGTGCTGCTGTAGCCAACCTGGGGAACTATTTCCATGTGTTGCTCGTGCTCTTACCTTGGGCTCATGTCCTGTATCCCTCACAACCCTACATTAGGTGTCAGTCCAGGATGGGTTGTGTCCCTTCACCACAGAGAAGCAATTGGTTTGACTGGGCTGAAGAGGAGAGTGGAAGCCTGAAGCATTTATTAACTATAAAACTCACAAAGTGCCCTGGCAGTGTTTCAGAAGCAATATATTTAGGTATTAAGGAAAATACCTCATCAAAACCTCACAAGCTTTATATGGGGAAAAGAATTCCTCCATTTTCAGGTCCAATTATCATCATGAGAAGCTCAGGTGATAACAGCACCCGTGCCAGGTAAAAAGCAGATAGGAGGACCTGCTCTCTGCCTGGGGGAGTTTGTGATGTAAGTATTTCACCACTGTCTGCCAAAGTAATATGTAAAGGTATGTTAAGAAAGATATAAGCAAATGCTTCCAATTTGTATATCTGAAATCCTATCACATAGTGCTGACTCCTCTACTCCACTGTCTCTCAACTGTGTAATTCTAGGTAGAAAACAGGGTGAAGGAGTGTCTTCAGGGCCAGGAAAAGACTTCACTTACAGAACAAATTTCACATCCAAAGTATCCTTGGTTAAAAAAAATAAAATAAAAAAAATATCTGCAGGGAAGGGTTAGCAGTGCCAGTGAAGCGAATGAATCAGAGGACAGTGTGGAAGAGAAGCATGCACACAAGAGTAAACCAGCAAGGGGATAAGGGGGCTTGAGTATGAATGGGTGAAATAGAGGGAGCCATTCAAAGCAGATGGCAACATGGCTACAGAGAGGCAGATGAAAGAAGCACTGCTGTGGAAGAACAGTAAAACCTACATTTTAGATTGATGGCTATGTTCTGGGTGGGAGATGGGTAAATTCTGGGTGGGAAATGGGAGCCTGGCCAAAACTTCTACTGCAGATGGTTTGGAACAGGAGAGCAGGAGGAGCAAAAGGTGATCAAGGGCTTTTGGCATGAGGGTCAGGCTGGTGGAGAAGCAGAATGGTGAAGCACAGCCCCATGTTTCCAAAACAGGTACCTCTGTGCAGGCCTCACTTCAAAACTACCTTCAACTTTCCACACCAAGCTCAAGCAACTTTGGCCATCTGAGCTTCAGTTTACTATGTTGACACTTGGGCAGCTGTATTTGGATTGGAAGGTGATAGCAGATCACCACTGTACACTCTCTATTGCTGTAGCCCTTGCCATGTTAGTAGAAACACCAAAGCTCTTCCTTTCCCCCGGGGAATGCTTGATGTTGACTTCCTTCCCTTGCAACGGCTTTGCAGTCAGAAGGTCCTCTGGGTTTTGGGGATCAGATTATGAATCCTCCTCTTCCTGGTAGCAAATTGCCAGAAAAAGACACATTCTAGTAGGTCTCCTGCCCAAAGACTTATCCATCACTAGTGCCTGTGACAGACATGAATCACACAGCCAGGCTGTGGAAAGCAGTGTTGCTGGGACTTTTGGAAAGCTATCACCACAGGTTGGTGGGTGAGAAGTTCAGGAAGAAATCTCTGTGTTCTAGCGTGGAGATAGATGTGCCAGAAGCACATTCAGCAGCCCTGACCTTAAGTTGAAGAAAGAAAGAGAGACAATTGTAGCTGCTTTGTTCAACAAGAGGCTCTTAAATTAAGAATTTAAAGGAATCTCAGGTCTATGCTAGCAATGGAAAGATCCAACTTTATCATCAGATTTGGAGAGATTATAGCAAAACAGAAGCTGGTATTTTACAGATGGATCTCCTAACTCCTGTGTCAATCCATGTGTGCAGTTGCATAGTTTAAAAGAAGAATAAACACAGGTACCTTCAGAGAGTAACAAAATTACACCAAGACCATGAAAAACTTTTCCCATGAGTGACTTGGTCCTTTCCCACTCCCAGTCTTGACCCTCAAGGAAGGTTGCTCCACTGGAGCAACCACACTATATCACAGCTTTCTCTTCCATGGCTGAATTCAGGTCACGCCTCCACGATCATTAATCCTGGCTCTTTGCTCTCAGTACACATTTGATCTGGATCAGCCCAGGGCACATAATCACATTTAAGATGAATTAGCTAGAACACATGATACGGAATTTATGTTGGCCTCACGCCAGCGGTGGGAGGACAAACGACACTCGATCCCGCAGAAAGCCTGCCAGTACAAAGCTACCCTAGTGCTGTTTTTGGAACAAATGTGAACCAGCAGAGCCACATCAGTCCCCCGGAACCAGCACAGATCAGTTGCTGCATTTTTGGTGCAGTTACTCTTAGTCAGAGGCAGACTGACTAACCGTGACTTAATTATGAAGTCAGGGTAACCAGACTTACTATTAGTCAAATCACATTTCAGATCTTACAGCAGGGCTGGCCCACAAGTTTGGTGGATATAAATTCACCCAGACTGGGTGTAAACAAACACATGGTGCCTTCTTAGCTTTGTCTCCTTCCCTGCTAGGTCTGCTCAGGGCATGCCTCATGGTTCTCCAGCACTAGAGCAAGTAAAGCCACACTCTAACTCCTCCCTCTGCATTTTGGAAACAAATCATCTTACGCCTTTGGGGCCCATAAAAGCAAACTAGAAGACTGTCTCTTTACGCACAAGTGATTTAACTTGTGACTTCACTGTTGAGTTTCTGCACCATCAAACTAAATACGGGAGGAGGAGTCAGGATAAGAGACTTCCTGTCCAGTACTTACTATTTTATTGCACCCTCAGCTGCTATCTCTGCTTGAAAACATGTTCCCAAAACATCTGCTGTGCATGCTAGTGATAACCATTTTAAAGTATCCTATATTGTATGACTTGAAATGAGCTCAACATAGTAGCTAGCTCAAGTATAGAAAACTGGCGAGTGTTCAAAGTGGAGTGCGCACACAGGCAGACGACACAATGCACTGTTTTCCCACTGATGTCTGGGTGACAATATCTACACATGCCATTCCAACATGAGCTTGTAACCAAATGTTTTCATATTCAGATTAAAAATAGAAGAAGTTTTCTGAAACAACCATCGCACACAAGTTGTCTTTTACTAGATGCAATTAAACTGTACTCAAATTTCTTGGACTGGATCCCTAACAGATAATCAGGAGGAAAAAAGTAAAGCTTTAGAAAATAAAAGCTGTAGGTGCCTCACAGGGGGATGCTCACACAAGTGAGACAGTGTGAGCAGGGCCCTGAACAGCAATATTGCCATTCTCCTTGTGGCAATGAAGGGAACAAATGGAAGAGAAAGGCAGAGGGACAACCTGGTTCATCTCCTGGCCTCCTGCTTTGCCTTTGCCTTAGTTGCCTTTTCCCTAGTAGGATAAATAATTTCTATTCTCCATCTTGAACCACACAATTCTTTTATTTCTAAGGTGTGATAACATTTCATTATTCCTGCCAGTTGTAAAGGAAAGCTTTCAAGGACCTTGGTGAAACATCTTCTGTTCTAGCCTAGCTGATTCATGAGATAATCTGTTCTTAATATATACAGTCCTAAGCCTGTAGCACTTAAGTTTTAGATCAGCATAATACTCATTCCTTGCTGTGACTCAGTGGAGGCTGCAAGAGATGGCAGAGGGGGGAAAAAAGGTATTTTTATAGCAGGTTATTTTTATTAGAAAATAGTGTGTTGTATAAAAACAGCCTTATTGAATTGAGGTGTTCAAAGCAATTCATGCAGAGTAAGATTATAGTGAGCAGAGTGCAGGTGAGAAGGTCAGAACTGCAAACTAAATGCAATTTATTCCACTGGTGCAGAAACCAAGGAATGTACTCCAAGGTAATCACAAACATGTGTGATACGAGCATCTCACATGCATAGATGTACATCCCACCACACAAATCCTGAACTGTACTCAAAGGCAGTAATGACAACAAACATAGTCAAAAGTACAACCTTTTAGTCTCCTCACAAAATCGTATGTAATGGATGACTTTCAGAAGAAGTGACGAGAACAACTACAGGGATAGAGAGACCAAACTCATCATACGTTGGAAAAAAGAAAGTGTGCAAAAAAAAAAATATGTGTTTGGGTGTGTCCATTTGAGTCCATAGTAAAGCCCAAGACACAAAGGAAAATCAGCTTGAAAATAAAACCCAGGTGGTACATGAAGGTGAAACAACAATACAATGCAGAGGAAGTAAACAGGTATAGGGATTAAAGCCAATGCAAAGGGGAAGACAAGCCATCTGTAAGCTGTTTAGGGGAAACAATGTATGAGATCATACTGAAATTTTAGCTATTTGGATGCACAGAATTAAGTGAACCATTTCTGCAGAAAGAATCAGCTCACATTCATTAAAGACTAGGCTCTCACTGTCCCATTGCTACCTGCTCCAAACTCATCTCAGATTAACACTGTTCACTACAGATGTGGGCAAGGGAACATGCAACAAGGACATCTCATTAAAAGCAGAGTTCATTCGCAGTGTTTTTAAAACAGAAGGAATGAGGATCGTGAGAGAGAAAAAGAGAGAATTAAGCAGTTAAGTCACCAAGTCATCTAGTGAAAACTACACTGCTCTCTGTGCAAAAACAAATGGTCCACCAGCAACTACTTTGACCAGTGGCTTTAATAAAATTCAGCCAGCCAAAAAAAATGCATTTATATATTGACTCAAGATCAAAGGAAATTAAGATTGGGGGGAG
>WEIS01095077.1:7665-21168 GCA_013389965.1 Todus mexicanus
TAAAAAAGCTCACTTTTTCAATTACTAAAAAAATTAATTCTAACTAGTACAATTTTAGTCTTAAGACCAGACATTTTCTGTTCTGCCTTCCCAGAAATACTACTATTTGTTTAGTCTACATCCTATCAACCAGAAAACAAGATTATGATATAGGAAACCCAAGAGCGATTGTCAGTGTCTACTTTAATGTTAAGTTACTTGTTGTATGAAAGCTACTGCTGAAATTCTCAGTCAGATGGAAAAGAGGGCAATGCCAGTGTCAGCTACATTGCATTCTTCCTTTGCTAAACAGGATTTCTTATCTTTTAACTTAGCTATTCACGCAGTGTTTTCCAGGTATTTGGAACAGCATTTTCCAAGCTAGTGGGAACCTGGATAATAACATACCCTGCCCATCCACTCTGAAAGTCCCAAAATCTGATTTCACAGAGAGTTGTTCACCTGTCTTAAACTACAGTTCTTACAGATGGTTTGCACCAGAACTTCCAAGAGCATGAGTGATTACAAATAAAACAGAATTAAAAGCTACAAAGAATACTAATCACCACCAATAAAAACAACAAAAAAAATTCTATTAAATAACTTCGTCTCCATTAAGCAGTGCACCTGTAAAACATCATCTCAAACTAGTTAAGAGTTAATAGGATTATCTACGTGCAGTGTAACAACTGTATAGGGAAATATTTTTTCAGGCTAGTTTGCAGCAAAACATTGTTACACATTTCATTCCCAAACTACGAAGTAATTTACTAAATTACAAGATTTAAAAAGCTTTTATATTTTATCTAAGCAAATATAGTACTTAGTGTGAGGTATGCTCAAGGACCACCACTCCTTGCAATGGAAACTTTAACATCTGATTTTTATCAACAATTTAAAATCAACACATTAAGATCAGTTAACACTAAATTACTTTCAGATGTAAAAACCGAAAGGCCTAACTGTAATACTGAGGACTCGTATAAACACAAAGATTACACACAGTAACAGTTTATGATGTGCTTAAACATTCAGAATATACTGAAAGATAGACATTTTCTTTATGTATTAAATACTGACAGACCAACCTAACATTGAAAAAGTAACTACACATTCAATTGCCATTTTAACTACAAATTAAGTGTATATTTAAGTAGTATCCAGAAACATCACATCCCACAGTCATTAAAATGAGACCCTCTGGAACACAAAACGTACTGATTATATCATGCTTAATATGACATACTCAGAACAGACTTACAATTTACTTGCAGAAGATATTTTTTTAAGAAACTATTATTCCATTGCATCTTTCCTGGTAAATTACCTAGACAATCATGATGCAATAAACACAATTCCAAGTCTATCTGCCTATTCAGAGCTCACAAATTCTTGTCATTCTGGATATCTCTTATCTACTTTATTTTAGCAATAAAGATTTTAAACATATTGATTTCTCTTTTCCCCTCCCCCCCATAATGGTTATACTTTGTTATTGGTTTTTTGCTTGGGTTCCTTCATTTATTTATTTGAAAGTGTGTAACAAAAAAACCCTCCTCACAATGTCAGCTGCATCTCCTATATTGTTCCATTAATGCTACTAAAATTGCTCACTTCCTTCAGAGTTCAGGTGATTGATCTGACACCATTAATGAGTCTCAGTAAATGCTGAATCTTACATTCCAATGCTAGGATAATTTTAGTAACTCTAATCCCAGATTTTGCACCACAGTGAATATTTCCCAAATGCAACTATTTATAGGATAATATTTCTAAGACAGAAAACACTTATCTTCTCACATCCGTAAAAGGAGGAATCATGACAATTTAAAAGCTATAAAAGAAAGGCAAAGTAATCTTTCTTACTTTAGATCTTCAACATTATTCTATAGGTCACTATGCTTCCTTTGAGAAAAGATGTTGTAATTATCTTGCCCTTACAAAGTACACTTACAAAAACAATAATGGACTTCAGCATACAAAGCAGATCAAGTCCTTGACTTTTGAGATTTACTTCTCTGGAGTACTGCTCAGCAGTTGATAAACTTCCGTTCTTTTAAACAGACTCCAAAATATAATTTAAAACTTTTCCTTAAAGGCTGCATTAGCAATGATTCACAGATGTAAGGTGTGGGCTTGCATTAATAGATGTTAACATTGTCTTACAAATTCTGATGTTTTGTTTTTCAAGGTATTTATTAGATAGGAGAAAAACAGGAAAAAAAAAATATTTAAAACATCTTTAAAGCTGACCGCAAGGGTATCATTCCGACTCCTCCCAGAAGATGGCACTGTTTATTATACAATACTAGATCCTCAAGACATGGGTGCCTAGCATTACTTGGACCACCCTACTAGAACTGCTCAAAATCCTGCTAGATCCTCACACCTGAAACTTGCAACAGTAGCTTGCCACCTCTCTTCAAGGCTTAAGTCACAAAAGCAGCCAGGGCCCTTTCAGATATGCTGTCATGTCTTCCATTCTCTGGTACTAAGTGGACTGTTTCAACATCATTCACCAACAGCCAAACCCTCAAATTTCCAAGAGTTGGGATAGAACAACGGGTGCGTGTTTTTGCCTGCCCTATCCTCTCCCTCCGTTGCTGACAGATGATCAAATGAGGCACACCGATGCAATCTCTCTTAGCTCCAGGCATTTCTGCAGGCACTCTCTGTTAAAGCAAGGAGAGGTTGCATCAGGGATACAAAGGCAATCTCTAAAGGGACAGTACATTACCTGTACAATAGCTACAACAAAGCTCAGTCATTTGTACAAAAAAGAAGCTACTTTGAGCAAACATCAATAAGGTCACTTAAAGCCAGATTTGCATTACTAAGTTGAAGCTCAAGTGATTGACTCAAATCTCTCATCCTCTTAAACCTCCAGTGCTTTCCTTGTACTTCTCACATACAATATAACATGCAGATTAAGAAAAAAAACCTTCAATGGTATCTTGAAACATAATTCCTTAAGTGTAAGCACTTGCAACTGCTCACTGAATGCAAATACAGAGTGAAGAGATGCAAGCAGCAAATCCTAACATAGCCAACTGTGCACAGCCAACAGTGGTTTCGTGAATGCAGTTCTACTTGGGCTAGCAATAAAAAGACCTGGAGGAGACCAAACGCCAGTAACCACTATAATTTTCAAGTAACTTGTAATCAGAGTGGGATTAATAGTCACAAAGTTTCAAACACTAGCAACAATGACAAGTGCTACCTACATCAAGTCTCTGGAGAAACGCTTCCCAAAATAAATCCATTTCAAATGAAATACACAACACTAAGCACACTGATGTCCAGTTAAAACCAGAATTATCTCCTACATTAGCCAACACTGTCAACCCCCCCCGCAAAAAAAAAAGAGAAAAAAAAAAAGAAGAATGTAGTTATGTAATAAAATGCTATGAGTAAGAGCTTGTTTCATGCCATGAAACAGGGTACTCAGATAAAGTACTCCATTTAATTTTTGTCATGACTTCTTTTCATTACTGATGTCCAAGCTACACTGCAACCTCATGATACCTCAAGATCCTCAGAGAAGTCTTTAACTAATGCTTCTGAAATTATTGTTAGGCACTTAAAATGCCTCAGATTCTCACAAGCATACAGTATGCCCTTAAGAGTATCATAGAGTTAAACTTCTTATTCATACACAAAACATATACTACATAGATATCATATCAAGGTGGAAGGCAGACAGGCATACAGAATATGAACAGAAGCGCATTCACTGTGCTGTGTCAGTGAAGGACTTAAGATGAAAAACAATCTTTCTTCAGAGGTGACAGGTAGACTGTTAAGATTCTGTGTACAGTCAACTCTGAGAAGCCTATAACAAATTACAGTAGAGAAGGAAAGAAAGATACTATCTTAAAATAAAAGAGGGATCAAGTAGCAATGTTTACTACAGAGCAGAGGTCCACAAGCTAGCATCCAGTGGAGCCAGTCAGTGCCTGTACTGCCCTGCCATGCTGCTGTCAGACCCACACTGACCCCCATGGAAGGTTGACTGCAGCTGAGTTACTCACACACCAAACAATCCACTCGCCCACACGACAGCAGGGATACCTCATCCTGTGAGCTCCTTGAGCCTCACAGCCTTACCCAGCTAAGTCTCTGAATTCTCACCATTGCCAACACTGGTAGGGAAGGCTTTCAGGATTTCTACACAAACATCTATGCTTTACCCAAATAATGCTCATTTTCCTTTTAAAGTAAATGCTTTGGAAAATATAACAAAACCACTTTTTCCTTACATTCGTAACAACATACACTTATCTAGGCAATGTTAGTCACTTTCACTGACAGTCTGGTTTCCTAATGTCATGCATTTCGGATGACATTTTTGCAATCTTGTTATACATCACCTGTACTTCAGCTGCATTCTCATGAACCGAACCCGACCCTAGGAAAGGCTGCAGCCTTATCTTATCTTGCACCAAAAGCAGCCGTCTGGCTTTGGTTAAGCGAGCAGTCCTTCATAAGCTGTTCCAGGGCTTTCAGGATCAGAGCAGGAGCAGCAAGTGGCAAGAGGAAATGATGGTGAAGCAAAATAAAGGATAAAACAACTGCGAGTACACAAGCCAAAAACCAGTCTCGATCTCTTGATCTTGCCCACCCAACTGCAAGAAGCCTGTCCCTCCAGGCTCACGGAAAGAATGACCAAGCAGCTTAGCAATGCAAGAGCACCCAAGAGCAGCGCTTACCTTCCAAGCACCTCAGCAACTTCTCATGAAGACTACCTTCCTGCCTGCCCCACACCACCTCTGGTTAAACAGCAATACTCAACAGCAGCTTCACTTTTCCTGCCAGAGAGAATTCTTCCACCTACCACTTTGTCAAAGTCCTTATGCTTTTCTCCACATTTACTTCAGGTGGAGAACTTATCCAGTAACATGCTATATTTTTTAGTACATAGGTAAGCCATTAAATAATAGTTGTGGAAGAACACAATACTAACAAACAAGAATAGATACTTAAAACTCTTCCTTGAATAGAAAAGTCATTTACAATTGCCACATACAAACCCCACAGCTTTTCTACCACCCTATTTCTGGAAATACAGACATTTATATATAAAGACTGTCACAGTTCTTTAAACCGCATGTCTGTATATATAAGCCATCAGCAATTTATTAATTTAATATGGGTTTTGGTAAAACACAATAGCATCACTTAAATATTTTACTGTTACTGATCTTATCCTTATCCAGGAGGCACTGCTGCCCCTCAAGGGTCTGCCACCCTGCCTTCCTACAGCTCCCAGCTGCTCTATAGCTGCACAGCTGCAGCTTGGAGGCTTGCACTGTGACACTTGCTGGAGTCTCCGGGCTCTAAAATGCTTTTATCTTCCTGACAAAGAAAAATGTTCCACTGCAATTCACTTGTAGATCAGTAAATATTCCTAACATACCATGCGCCAGTCAAATAGCCTTCACACATGAATGTCTCCATTCAGGGACCAAACCCTTCCATTCATAATTTATAAACAAAACCCCTCACAAACAATATACTACGAATTCCTAGACATACACGTATTAAACCAAAGAACAGATCTCAGACATCAGTATGTTGTAAAATATATTATCAAAGATCATAGGCTAAAATACATCAGAATTCTTGAAGTGAAGGTACGCACATTTAAAATCTAATCTGTTTGGAAGGTCTTTTTTTGTATCTCAGTTGTTAAAAGACTGAAGTATCTATAACAATGAAATCCTAGGCAAGATGACAGGTAACCAGAGGTAACCAGACGTAAAACACAACGAAAAGAGCTTTTTAAAAGAATCTGAATGCGAGTACCTAAACTATTAATCAATTACTTACAGCAAGACATCAGATTTCACTTTTGTAAACGCTTTTACTTCTGGCAAACTATTGTTAGCGTTAAGAAAAACATCCCATCATCCTTTCCCCTGAAAAAACTGACGACTTCCAAGTTTCCCATGCTCAGAATATAAATACTAACAATTAGAAGTTGTTGGTAAACATATGTTACTTGGACTTTCTCACCCTTGATTATACACTTCTGATAGAGCAGAAAGCCTACAACATAGCTTTGTCGAGCTGAGGAGAATTTACCAAAGAGGTCTTTTCTGGCATAATTTGGCACCTATTCTTTTATCAGAGGAAACTTCTCCAAATACTTTTGAGACAAAGTGAAATAAATCACTCCTATAAAGACCAGCCATAGTTCTTAGAGCCCTAGATTCCTTCAGCAATACTGTGGCATTGAATAGGTGGTAAGCTATAGCTCAGTTATTTCTCTATTTCCTTTTCAACACTGACACACGCTGCCATGTCTGTAAGGACAAGCAAAGATAAATTAGCATCATTATTTCTTCTGGGCAACACAGTCTGCTTATCTTCTTCAAAGCAAGCTCTCAGTTCAAATGATATGCAAAGAAGGCTGTGCTGTTTCACTTGACAAATTCATTGGTCATAATGTTAAAGATACACTAGGGGGAAAAGGCAGCATATCTTTTTACACTTCCCATCACCTTATCTGACATATCCCTGTTTAATCATGATACTTGGCTTACCAGTAACATTTTCAAGAGTCCTTATGCCCGCCCTCCCCCACTTGCCATTTCTGCAAGAAGAAAATACAGATAAGGTACAGAAAATTAGCATGAAGCTTTTGTAAGCCAGACTGAAACACAGCATCAGTGAAGCTTAGGGGTTTGTTTTACTATATACCCTCTGGGTACTAATTGTTAATATATTGGGGGGGCAGGGGGGAGAAATCACCAGTAGCATTCTGCTTGCCCTTAATGGATTTTTATGTCTGCCCCAATATTTGTTTAGGACAGGCATGATGGGCTTATATTTAAATCACAGGGTTCAGGGCTTTCAAGGATACAAGGTCCCTTGGGTCAGTTATACTAGACACTGAATGAAACTCAATTCCAGAATTTCTTTTCTGATTAGCCTTTCAAAAAATTATCATTCCTCTTTCCCTCACATTTTAATCTTTTAATGGTGATAATAAAATCAGTGATACAAATCTCTACACACCACACAGCTTCAGCAATCCCTAAAGATCCAGAACAGGAATGCATCTTTCATGACATACATATATACACACCAAAACCCTGAAGTCCTACAAGAAAGAAAAAGTATACAGCACCTTTTAAAATGTTTTCAGAAAGATAGAGCTACACTGAAATATATTAAGATTTATTTTTTAGCATGCAAATTTGCTAATATTTGTATTAAGATTCAAATGAAATAGCTATCAATAAAATGAAATTAGATCAATTTCTAGCAATGTGCAAGCCCAGTTAGAGAAACTTTCAGACCTAAACACTTCATTTTTGGTATTTCTAATTTTAGAATGCTAGACATTCAAAACTCCTCTCTGGTTAGTTTAATTCTGAAAGCAGGAGCTAAACCATAAGCACATTGAACAAGATACTACCAGGCCAGCCTCTAGTACAAATTTCCTACCAGCAACATCCTGAGTACCACGAACATCCTAGGAATCTGAAGAGAGCAGAAATCAAACACAATCTATATTATGTAGGTTTGAGATTATGTAGGCTTGAGACTTACACTTCAAGACTAGATTGAAACACTCCAATTCTAATGGAACAAATGTTTTAACCCATCCTGAGTTTTAAGTGAATTATAAAAAGTAATTTAACTAACTTATGCTACACAACTGCCTATGATTAAGTTGGCTGTTCCAATAGGTACAGATCAGAGTCAGTTGTTAGAAATATAACAATGGAATTACTTGTAGAGAAGGCTGGCCTGACCCGTAACATGTTTTTTTTTTCTTTTTTTTCTGTCATGTCATAAGGTTTCTATTTGAAGTTTGAATTTATACACTCTGAATGGCTGCAAATTTCTGTTAAGTGCAAAGATACTGAAATCAGATATCAAGGGGTGGGGAGGACACAAACCCCATTAAGGGGTATCAAAACTAGTATTTTGTTGCTAACTCTTGAGACTTCAGCCCAATTTTGTTTCTAGCTATGCTAACATTTTAGTACATAAACAAAGCCTTTCTTTCTCAAAATGGTAACTGAAATATGGCCCCCGTGTTTCTACATGGAAAATGTGACCATTATGGTTTTAATCTGTTCCCACCCAGAAAAAAAATAACTGTAAGAAAAATGACATTTCATATAAAATTTAGTAACCTAGAAAGAACATGAGAAGTCTCTCTCTTTAAAGCAACAAAAGAAAACTAACTGCTGGTGACAAGGAGTACGAAGACTGTTACTGTGAATCAGTACACATCTTTCAAGTGTACCTTTTCCTACATGTTTCATTAAACACAAGATTCGGGGCTGCAGACTTCCACATGGGAATTCGAGCCTCAGTAGTAACTTTCAAGACATTTTTACCTTCAGCTTGAGATGTCCTGAGAAGGTAACACTGACTAATTAAAATAAATTTGTGTGTTACAACACAGAAAACCCATGAATGTCTGGGCTTATCCAAGTATAAAATGTCAGTATTCAGGGAGCAGTGGTCTTCCAGTATCATCTTAGACTGCCATACTTAGCGCTGTAGTCACATTTTCAACAAGAATCATGATGGCTAAATGACTCAAAGAATTGCTTCTGTATTTCACCTACATTCCCTTTCGTAAATGTTTGAATAAAGTGTTTTATTTTCAAAATAACAAAGAGCAACGGCACAGTTTTGTTGATACTGCCTTTTACCACACATAAAATCCCTAAAGTGGAGCCATCTAACAGTCATTTTAATTTAGAACCCTGTATAAAGCTACCATCTAGAGAAATAATATTTTTCTTAATTTAAGTTGCTCAAAAACTGAACTGACCTAGGTTTCAAATTTCTAGTCCAACTGAGGAAACACAACCTTGGAAGTTTAAAAGGACCTAGGCACTCAGTATGTACTTTCAGTAATTCTCCACAGCTGCTAAAAAGTGAATGAGTACTAAAAGCATACAATTGCTTCCAGCTGCTTATAAATATACAAGCAACCCACTGCTTTGTTGAATATAGTATCACATATACATCTTGTGTGCATTTTACTGGTACTCTAATACAAAGGTTACTGTCTAAAAATCGAAGTTAACTCTTCCATAAATCCCACAGATGCCTCTTCTGTGCTTCTTGAACTCTCAGAACTGAAGTAGTCAGGAGGGAGCAGTAGTATTCCAAACTGGATAGCCTCCTCTCCTCTAAGGCTAAAACCTGCTGTGAAAGCTTAAAAATACAGAGAAGCTAAAAAATGAATTGTGTGCACTCTCTTTAGGGGACAAATATGTCAATCATATGACCTTCCATTTGAAGGCTCAAGCTGCTCCAGGCAGTGTGTTGCTAGGGAAAAGGCTTTCTTTGCTATTTATTGAGCTTTCTTTTCAGCTTTTAGAGGCCAGCCAATGCTTATTTTCCACAGACAGAAGCGAGAACTCAGAGCTGCCTGGCGGAGGCTGCCACAAAGGGCCTTTGAGGAGTGCCTCTTCCCCAGGGAGCTGCACCGCTGGGCCCACCTGACCAACTCACCATATTCCCTTATTCACAGAGAGAGCTGTAACCTGTGGCTGTCTCGTGGGCAAGTAACCCTTCCTGCCCTGAGAATGAAAGCTAAGCAATTCTTGCTGTTGAAGGTTGCTGTCAGGAGCGTGCTGCTGAGTAGCAGCCGTATGAGTGTACTGTGGGTTGTCTATCAGGTAAGAGCATCAGCTATTAAAGCACTCATTTGATGACCAACTGACAAAAGGCAGCTGGGACTCCAGCTAGCCCTGAATTTATGCATGCTGTCACAAGAGCTGAGGGAAGGCATGAAAGTTTTTTCTATCAGTTTACATCATGTTTTTATCTCTATGTGACATAAATTTAGCATTAAAAATAATTTTTAAAGGATTATAAGCACAGCATCATACCTATAGCCAAAATATTTTTAAATTTGTGAGTACTACAGAAAAATATACTATACATGCAATGTATTTTCATTCTGTAATCAATTCCTTGAATCGTAGCAATTTTAGTTACAAAGATTAGTGGATTCTTATTAAATCATTAAAAATCATGCAACACACTTCAGTTTCCTGCAACTACTCCAGAATAGCAAAGTGATAATAATGTGACTTCCTTTTTTTTTTCTTTAATGCAGTCACATCATTTTCCAGTGTAATCATCCAAATTAATTCAAACATACTCAAGTCTTACTTCAATTATTCATACAGCCCTTGGAAAATAAAAGAAAAAAGCAGAACTTGAAGCTGCAGTAAGACCCTTTGGTTGTATTAAAGAATATTAAACCAGCTTCTTGTTTCAACATATTCATCTCTTTGGATTTGGGAATTTATCACATACTTAAAGGTCAGTATTTAACATCCAGAGTTTGACAAATAAAACCACCTATTTTTCATAGTGTAGTAACACAAAACAAGTTTCTTAGAATATTCAACTCTGTATATGAAATTTTATTTTGCTGCATGCTTTAAGGGCAGATTATAAATTGTTAATATTAAAATTAGGAGACATTAACAGAAAGAATAATTTAATTTTGAACGTATTACTAGTGATTAAAACCCCAAACCTTACATTCTGAAAAAAGGCTACTCAATTGCAATAAAATTACCCACTCATTATTTGCACAAGAAATATATATTTCAGTAATTTATATATATAGCACAGTTAGAGAAACTTTCCTAAAACTCTTGTTGTTTAATTTAAAACAAACAACCTCAGCACACCTTCCCAAAAAAACATGGAACAAAACAACAGTTTCTATAAAAACTGTTTTCTGGAGTCTGGAGTAAAACCTAAACATTTGATTTTACTTTTTTTCCCCGCCCTGGACCATACAGATGCCTTCCATAAATAACAGAATCAACCATTTTCGCATGTTTCAGAACTGTATCTACCACAAGCAATTACAGGCAACAACAATTCACATACAGAAAAGAGACTGTAGCATAAGAAATACTATGTAGTCTTCTACCCAGAAGAGACTGGGATCATGATTCACCAAAATGAGGGACTGGTTAACCTATTGGGAAGTCCCCAAAGAAATTACTAACCACAATTTTTTTTACCTCTTCTTTCTTAAAAGGTTATGTTACCAGAACCAACTAATTATCATTTGTTCTCTATGTAATACTTAAATGAATCTACATGATAAAACAATTAAGTTCTTTAGGTGTAATTTTCTGTCCTAGAATGAGAGAAGTATGTATCAGGCCTATCTTAAATAATTAATTTCACCATTCTTTCCTGCTGCTCTACACACTAATTTAAGAATCTGCCACCTCAGCAGAAACACAGACACTACACCTAAGTAACCATTTAGCACAACTCACAGTATAAATTTCATCAAATTTCACTGTAGGTTAAAAGCTATACTGAGACAGAAATAATCAAGACTTCTGTGCTGATTTTCACGTATTTTATAGTGTTGTACTGGAACAGCTTGCTAAAGACTCTGGATCAGATATTACATCAGAATTTCATTTAATGGTTTTCCTTTTTCATCTTCTACGCAGCTGAGTACCTGAACTGTGGCTGAAAAACCATAGTCACTGACCCGTTCTGGATCAATGCTGTCACGTCATGCTCGGGAAACCATTCTTGATACGATAATCCTACAATGTTTCTACATAGGATCTCTCTTGTAGCTTTTCAAATAACCTTAAATGTCAAATGCGTATTGTAATAATGTTGTGGAGAACAAGCAATGCTAATATTAAAAAAAAGAAACCCTCCTTATTAACACCAAAACTGTTCAAGTGGTAGCTTGCTTTTTTCCTACAGATTGACAACCAGTGACTTTCCCATTGCTACTGCTGTACTGTCAACGGCATTGATAGACAATTTCCACCTGTTTTCAGAATCATCCTTCAGTCCTTGTTATGCAAGTAAAACTCTTTCATTTTCCCATTTCTAGATTTCATCCTCTTTTTTTCCCCACACCTTTCTGGATAATCTGTTTAAATATTCTTCAGACACTCTGGTTCTCTAAATATGTATTGTTCTAATCCAATCAATAAGAGAAACCAACTCTTTACATTTAGATATTTGAAATATGCATAATTAAACAGTCTTTCAGAGACTGTAAAATTATGATTTCATATTCCAGTAGACAAGGTTCACACCCATAAGCAAAAGCAGCTTAAAATACATTTTCTACAACAGAATAAATCACCTTAGTCCCTCTTAATCTCCTGAACTCTGGAATCTCATGAATATTTCAACATAATACCTAAATTCACATGTTCTCTAACCATATGGATTATATACTTATACATAGTATTTTGCATTAAGAACTCCTTTAATGTGTGTAAAAATTCCACACAGAAATAAATAAAATTTTTAAAAAAGACACACACACCGCCCTTCCCCCCAAACCCAAAACAGAAAATGAACAATTAAAGCTTTCAAATTATAAGATGTGGCTGAAAAATTAAGAATCAAATCTAAAAAGGAATGCCAATCTTTGGATGTTATCTGAGAGTAACTGAAGAATATTCATTTAACTCATTATCAAAAGGGGAGAGACAAATGAGACCTTCTCCTTAAACCAAGGGAAAATACAGACAACAAAGGTCCAAAAGGCCTGAAAAGCTATGGCAATTCTGAAGTGATTCAAATAAATGGAAAAATGAATGGAATTTTGTTTCCGGAATGTGTAAAAATAAGCTGCTGTGTATCTGCACATGATTGAGTTCAGAAAGCTGAGACCTTAAAAAAGAGAATGGAATGGGAATCAATCAGATGGAAAACTTAAGAGTATAATTTCAGAGGAAACATGTTCAGACAAGTTTACCTAGAAAATACAACAGCCGATGCTAGAATGTTAAAAATTAAAATGCTATCTTAAGACTTCTTCCCGGGCTGTAAATTAGTTCTGGATGATTAGGTTGAGGTTTAATACTGCTGCCAAAGGAGTCAAAAATTATTTTTGAAGATGTAAAAAGCCTCTCAGCTGGCATTCCTGCAGTACTTCAAGCCAATTTAACTGGTGGTGGACACAATCCTACTCTTTCCTCATCATTGCTCTCTTATATCTACCACTGTATCCATGACTGAGTCATGTCAGCCTGCTAATCTGGCAACACAATTTAAAAAATAAACAAAAACCCCAAAATAGTTTTCTAGCAAATTACAAAATTTAAAGAGCTCAATGTAGGCTCAAATATGTGCCAGTATAAAGGAGGAGAGATGAGGGGAGTTGAGACCTCCCCCTGTGCAGTGCTGTCAATGTTGTCAGCTGTATGTGAAATTGCAAATCTTAAGTCCTGCTAATTCTGAAGCCCAGAAGTCTAATTTCCAAACTAGAAGAGATTTTTCTTTCGTAACTGGAATTCAGCACTTGACAAACAATGGAATTGTTTTCATATTAAAATATTTAATTTCATTTTTCTTATTCCTCTTTCTCCTGTGATACTGGTTTTTTATTGTACTCAGTTTCTACCCATTTCACTTTACTTACAATAAATTTTCATTCTGATTTTCTCCTCTCTTGATGTTGACCTTCAGCAGAAGAATACCATTATAGCTTCCTTAACCAACTCTAATAATAATCATGCTCCTCTA
>WEIS01095083.1:0-19435 GCA_013389965.1 Todus mexicanus
CCTCATCCTGCATTGAGATTCTCAGATCTGAGTCTGTATGTCAGCATGTACTGGATCCCATGCTAGGTTGGTAGCGTCTGTTTGTAACAATAAACCTGATGTCAAGCACACAGAAGAGGCAGGAAGAGGAGAGGTCAGCTGTTATCAGCAGCCACATCCCTCAGATCCTTTTCTCTGTTTGGGGTTAGCATATACTGCTATTGTTTTGATCTTTGAAAATCCTCTTGATGCCAGTTAATCAGCAATGAGTCCCTCAAGGGATCGATGTGACTGAAGCAGAACACAAAAACCAAGTGAGACTGTGTTGTCCTTCTTGATTCTTCAAATTCAGATTCAAATGCAAAATGAATCTCCTGAAAAATATTTACAGACTCTTGCCCTTTGTGTGCATGTGTGCATTAGCACTACTGATGTGGCCAAAGGTAAATGGTTAGCATCCTTCCTACATGAGGCAAAGGACTGAAACCTAACTAAGCTCTGATCTCTGTTGCTTGCTGTGCGATGCAGCTGAGTGCTGCTGCTCATGAACCACACAACGATGCAATTAGTTTAACAGCTCTTTATTATGAATGCAGCAGAACAGAATTAGAACTCAATTTACAAGGCTCCCTTTCAAACCCATTCAACCGTTAAGGCCGCATCATCTTTCAGTTTTCCAAGGCATTTAATTGATAAATGATTTCTCCCTGCACACCTCAGCTCCTCATCTTTATTCATGAGCCAATTAATCTCCGTAGGACACTGCGATCATTTACATACATGGCCAATGTCACCAACCTCTGTCATTTCATTCTGGAACCAGTTTTGCAGCCCATGAAACCACCAGGAGGGGAAAATCTGGACTATGTCTAAATTTCTGTGCATCTGGCATTTCTCCCTCATGTCATTCCCAAGTATAAAAATCAGATGCTACCTCTGCTAGAAAGTGATGAGTTAACCCGTGAGGAAACAGAACTCTCATCCCTGGGTGAGTGCTGTACAGGTTGCCTGTTTCAATAGTGGCAGATAGGTATGAGCAGAGGCTCAAAACTCATGTTCATTTTGCATTTTTGAGTACTCAGTTATGCTGACCTATTTTATTCATTTTTTTATTCCACTCTCCTTGCTGTTTAGCTTTCCAGGGTCAACAGAGAGAAAAATGCTGTGGTGTATGTGCTGTTTTGGGGAGGTGAGGATGAATCTGTACTGGTTAAACACTTTCCTCGTGAGCTCTGTTTCCTGAAGGTCTGGGAGCAACTCCCACCCAAACAATGTGTTGTCCAAGTGACTTGTGTTTTCTTATTGTCAGTATTGATTTATTTGCAAGGAGCACTTGCAAAGCAAGTTTAACTTTGTTAAACAAAGGATATCAAAGGGAGCTACAGGAGCACTCCAAGCAAAGCTACTGAGCACTTGAGAAAGGTGTACAAGTATAATCTACAGAGAGCAAGCTTTGGATGAGATGCAAGCGAATGGATGCCCACCTGTCCCCCTTTCTGTGTACATAGGTGTGTATGTACATATGAGGGATGCAGCTAGCCCTGGAATAGTGATGTGTTTTGCCTTTCTCTGAGTGCATCACCAGTATTTGTTGCTCTTCTCTTCACTGTTTGCACTGGGCCCTTCCTTTGGGCTTTTGGAGGATGCTGGGATGGGTTTGGAGAGTGCCAGGACCTGTTTGAGGATGCTGGTGGAGAGAAGCTATATGGAGCAAAGCTCCTGCCCCCTTTTGTTCACTCCCCTCAGCTGGTGTGGTGCCCACCATGGAGAGGCACATCTCACTCAACCCATGCTGATCATTCATCTGCAATAAGCAGATCTACACGGCAGAGACTTATCACTGCCCAAGTGGAAAAGCTCTTGTTCAAAGACATCCAAATAGGCACTTTTCTTCTATCCATCCAGGGATGGGGAAGGGGAGAGGTGAGCTTTCCTACAGTGCACTCTCAGTGTCACAGTTGCAGACGCCCAGCAAAGTAGTGACACCATTGTATGGCTGCTCCAGCCCAGCATGATGTGATTGCTCTGGAAGCTGAGGACATCTCTGCTGAAAGCTTCTGCAATCTGCACCTAAGGACCATGCTTTGAAAGCCCCGTGATTCCTTTTTGGGTGTCATTTCCAAACCTTTAGGAGATCGCTGTAGACTTAAAGAGGGATTTTTATCACAGTGCTGCATATCCCCCTGCCCAGAGCTTGTATGGGAAGTGTAAGGTGAAAGAACCATGTGAAAATTTTTTCCTCTACTAAGCTTAGAGCCTCTGGATGCTCGTGAATGGATGCCACCAGGTCAAGAGAGGCTGAACTTGTATTAGTAGGTTGTTTCCACATGTTGTAAAGCTTGGCAAGCTAAGGTTTCTGACAGTACAGATGCTATTAGCACAGTTCACAACCTCTGAAAACAGCAGAACCTATATTCCTAGAATTTGACTCCAACAGCAAACTTGGGGAGTTTCTAGGGGCATTTGACTGTTCTGCAAGGTCTAATCACCACATGGGTAGAATGGCCCCATGTTGGCCTCAGAAGGATTGTGATTGAAGCATCACGGGGCACTGCAGTCACATTTCCCTACTGTGAAATGTAATTTGACAGTGCAGCAAGCAGTGGAGGTAGGGCTGATGGTGAGGGCCTGCATCCCTCCTCAGACATCTCTATTGCTTTTCACTGATGTTACTGATTGGGCCTTTCACTGGCATATTATTTAACTAGTGACAGGACTGTTTCACTACCACCCAAGCAGAGGCAGGTCCTGTGAAGAAGGCATGGAGAGGTTGATGCACCAAAGGCTTGTCCACCACCTCTCAGCCATGCAGGGTGTTCTGCTCCAGGGCTGCAAAATCAAGGGAGGGCGTGCTACCAAGGAGCTGGTCAGAAGATATGTCCTCAACTCAGTGACAAACTGACACGTGCTTTGAGGTGTCCACTTTATTTAACTGCAGTGAAGAGCCAGCACAACTTCACAGGCTGCTGGGGGTGCCTTGCAATGGGACATTACTTTTCTGCCTGTGTGAATCAAAGCAGCACTGTGCATGTCAATCACCTGCTGGGAGATTTCCCAAGTGGATTCAGGGAGTTCTTCTCCATGCTTTGTGTGTTTATGGATATTCATTGCTGTGTTCCTTTAGATGCTTAATGCATGCACTAAAAGACTGCCCTGAGGGAGTTCAGTGCTTCTATGCATGATTACTTATGTAGCTTTCTGCTCTTTTCACAAATTTCAGACATACCATTACCCGTGAGCACATGACCTGTGGGAATTCAGACCCTTCTTGGCTTTGGGCAATTTATCTTGGATCTGTAATAGCAATAGTAGCTTGCACCCTGGGAGCAAATTAGGACACTGTTGCTTTTAAAAAGTGATCAGAGCACAAAAAGTAAATAAGTTGCAACGAAAAATACTTTTTAAAAAATATAGTCATATTGTTTAGTGATACCTAAGGATCAGAGCTGTGTGCTACCTTCAGACCAGCAAAGGAACTGTCAGGACTTCTTTGGTGACAGTTTTCCTGGTGATAGAAGAGAAGCACCACCGAGCACTGACTGATGATGTAAAAAATATTAACAAAATGAGAATGTTATCAAGTGATTTTGGTCCTAATTCAGCGTTTGCCCACACTAAGCTGTATAAAGTCCACAGATACCACCTTACCCATACACAGAGCTCCCCTATTTGCTGTCATGCTTAATGAGCATCTTCTTAGGCTTGTGGATAGAATTTAACTCTGTCGTTGTTCATCATGGAGCAGGCAAAGAGGCTCAGGCATTCAGTGATGCTACTCTCTGCTGCTTGCCTTGTCTGCTTGCCTGAAAAGTACTGAACTTAAAGTGGCTGAGCAGCCTAGAGGAAAACACTCCCAAAACCTTGACAAGTTCATTCTCCAGACGGTGGAGAAGATGGAGAGCTGGAGAGTCACAGTAGCAACTCAACACGTGGGTTTGGAAGATCAGAGGCACCAGGATCCATTTCTCCATCAAGCTGAAAGCAGTGGTAGCTGAGTACTTGGTGTAGAATTAGCACTGCTCATGTGCTTTTTGCAGCCATCTGCCAGAGACAGGGTCCCGTTTTCCACACAGGAGCCAGATCAAAGCTGCTGCTTGGTTAGGCAGTAATGAACACCAGGACCTGAAGCTTGTGATCAGGGTCACGACAGAATTTAGCTGCACTTGGGTGGAGAAGTGATGTCAAGTTGCGGGTTTGGTTCAATTCCATCTCTGGAGGAAGTAGAAAAGTGACTTTATCTGTACAAGAAGAGCATAGCAGCCAGCCATACTGCTTGCTGTCCCTTTTCTGAGGCCAGGATAGATGATTTACAAGAAGGTGTAAAATCCCCATTATGCACCTAATTATACTTTACTACACTATGGGGGGATATTTCCTTCTAAGTCCATCTGGTTATCAGACTGTACCCTGAAGCATGTGGATTGATTGCCCTCATGTTTTTTTCTCGTAGTTAGCCTAACTGCTGATGCTTTACTTTTATTCATATGAATGTGTAAGCCTTTTTGAAGCATTGAAAATTATGATTAATTGTGCAATGAAAATCAATAATAGAACTGCTTACAAAGCCAGTTTGATTTGGGAGTGAATCCCAAAGACAGCTGCTTTCTCTAAGAGTGATGGAAAAAGTTGGGGAAAAGCAACAGCAAAACATTCCAGATCCTGTTATTTTTTTCTGATGTTCATCACACATTTAACCCCTTCAGCATCTGTTGGGAGCTTTATTACAGGCTCTTATTACCAGATCATAAAAGCAAAAGCTCAAGTCCATCAAATAAACAAGAATATGCAATTAAACAGAGGCGCATTGGAAAGTGAAAATGTTATACTGCTGTACCAGAAGGCAGAAGGCATGTACTATTCCCATGCAGCTATTTCAGGTCCACGACAGCGTCATTTTTCAAGAGAGATTATAGAGATAGGGATGAAGATCTGGAAAGGCATTTGCTATAGTATCCCTGCCAACAGCACTTATTCCCTTTTGCACACTGGCAGGTGCTATCATTTTGCCTAGGGTTAAATATCCCAGTTTTTCTCCATTTCCCAGAGGAGAGCGTTTTTGGAGCTCACATATGCCAGATTCTGAAACTCCAGATAGAGTGACTGCCATCTCGTGGTTAGCTCTCCCTGCTGCACTGGTGCCAGGGTTAGTGGCCAGGGCTCACTGCTGGTGCAGACTTGCAGGTTGGGGCTTAGTGATAGTGTCCCAAAATGCAGCCTGGGGACAGAGGACTAGCAAGGGAGAGGGTTGTATGACAGAGTGCCTGGCTCCAGTGCTGGGATGCTGAGGAGAAGGAAAAGCAGCCTCCTTCACAAAACATGCTTCAAATCACCTGGCCCTTCTCCGGAGCCTGAGCTAGAGGCAGATTTCGATCTCCAGAGACCCTGAAGTCCTACATCTTGCCTATGGGAAATGCATGATGTGTGAAAGCCCCCTCTCCTTACATCCTCAGTAGCCTCCTCTAAAAATCCTACCCCCAGGCAAAAACCTGAGTTGCTAAGGGCTGGTGAATGGAAAATGCCTGAAAAGTCCCTTCTCTCTGGGGAGAGCAAGTGCTTGGTTTCATCTGTGACCAAAGGAAAGGGCCCTTCTCTCACCCTGGTTGCTGCTACTGTCTCCCACCCATCATCTACATCATCATTAGGAGGAACTTCTTTACAGTGAGGGTGACAGAGCAGTGGAACAGGCTGCCCAGGGGGTTGTGGAGTCTCCTTCTCTGGAGGCGTTTAAAACCCTCCTGGACGAGTTCCTGTGTGACTTGGCCTAGGTGATCCTGCTCCGGCAATGGGGGGGATTGGACTAGGTGATCTTTCGAGGTCCCTTCCAATCCCTAACAATCTGTGATTCTGTGATTCTGTGTTTGATCATTCACATCCACTCCTGAGTCTGGAGCGAGGGCATCTCCATGAGATGTGAAACCTGGAGCAGGGCTGTCTTCAGGCAGGATTACCTGCCCCTTTCAGATCTACACTGTCTATCCTATTGAAAACAGCCCCTGCAGTTTGCAAACATGCACATAGTCATGCAGCACACACAAAATATGTGGTCACCCCACCCCAGACAAATGCTGTGGTCACTGTTTCTGTCTGCAGTTTTCTCGCTCTGGTTTACCTCTGCAGGACTCCCAAGTCAAACAACATGGCCTTCTCAGTGCCACTCCTCTTGTACGGCAACCACAGGTCCTACATTGGAAAAGGGGAGGAGCAGTGTAGGGGCCATGCTCTGGTAACTCCTTCATGCTGGGCAATAAGCTGGAGTAATTTCTCCATTGTATAACATTTGAGATGTTCTCTGCCAGTACTGGGAAATGCTGTGACCAGACGGAATGGGTCTTAGGAAGCTGCACCTTTCCCACCCTGTATTAAATACCTAGGTTCATGAGAGGAACGGGGCAGCCCGATCCAATCAGGAACAGGATCTGACCATTAGTACAGAAACCAAGAAACACGTTTGCATTGCAGAATGCTTGAAGCAGTAAAGTTTGAGGAAAGGAAGAGAATGATTGGTATTGCATCAGACAGGGGAAATCATACTGGTTCAGGCTGCAGGTCCAGCCAGTACAGTGTCCATCTTTGCAGTGTCTCAGAGTGACATGTTCAGAAATGACCTAGGAAATAATTCTTTCTGCTTTCTGCAATCTGTGGTTTCAATAACAATATGGGAGACACAACCTTAGCAAGCCCACAGGGTTTTTTTTTTAAATCTGTCCCTCTTTCAGCTATGACACACACTTCCCCGTTAGAACATGCAAAGACACATTTGGCTTTATAGAACATTTTATTTGGAGAGACTTCTCACATCATTGAATATTGGTTCATTATTAAGGCAATTCTGAAAGGGCTGGAGGGGAGGGAGGGGAGAGGGTGGGAACTGAGACTGTGTCAACAGGATTGCATTAAGGCAAAATTCCCTCCTTCTGCATTTCACCACAGTAAAATCCACGTAAAGGCCAGAACACTAAATGACATGCCAAGGAAGAGATTCAGTGCAAATATATCCCACTGACTATCCATAGACAGGGCTAGGTCCTCCACTGAGGCAAAATAACAGCACCTTGTTAGACACAAAGCTGTGCTGATTTAGCCCTGTTGCAGATCCCAGCCTGGGTTCAGGGAAGCATTTTAGTATGTGTTTCATATTAAAGCACAGGTTTAAATGCTCTCCTGAATTAGGGCCACAGCCCTTTTGAGTGCAAGCTTGTGAAGTTAGCATTTTTATTCACTACATAAATATATAATTCTGTGTCCCTTTGGTTTGCTTGTCAATGTATTGCTACTAACCAAGTATGTCCCCTTAGTTTCTTTAACGTGGTTTTCATTTCTATCACGCTTTGCAATCTGCTTATGTTTTAAATGTATTATGACATAAAAATTAATTAACCTTAGGAGGACATTTCTTGCAAAGGTTCCAGAGTTTGGGTGTTCTTACAGGACCAAGTTATGGTATGCTTTTTTCAGTGAGTAGTAATGTACTCTGTGAGTAATGCCACAGACAGCAAAAACATAATTTGCAGGGGAAAGTGCTGCTCAGTTTACATATCAGCAACACATAGCAGACTGCAAAACATTTTCTCTTTCCACGAGAATTTCTAAGAGGGTCCTACTGTTCCAAAAATATAGTCACTAATACTTGCATTAACCCCTTTTCTTATCCCAGCTGTAAACTGAAGGAAAGTATAGCAGAAATGCTACTGAAAGCATGAAGACATTTTCAGGCAGAAGCAGTATATAACATTTCATAATCCTTAAAGCTGTCTGTACCTCCCAAGATGAAAGTCTTCAGGTGACTCCTAAGAAAAAGCCCTGATATCCGTTAATAAAAGGATATGTATAGGCCTTGCTATTGGAAACTTATTCAGGAAAATGAAATGGTTATATCTAGCAAAGTGGAAAATAATGTAAAGAAATTAAGCACATAGTACTGTATGAAACAAAACATTTTCTGGATACACGTGGATACACAACTTCCGTATGATCTGGAACTGTGTATGACATTCATGCCTTAAAAGCATGAGCACCCTGCATATTTCCTTGATACGGAGAAGAGCATCCAGTTTGAGGGAATCAAAAGGGTGAATACCAGGCATCAGTACAAGTCTTTTGTGCTTTAAACTTTATTCATGCCTTTTCCCATAAGGCAAGCAAACACTGTCATGACCATTTTGGGTTTTACTTCAACCAGGTCTTCTGGAAGGGCGTAGACTCTTGCTCCAATTTTTCTTGCCATAGAGATGGCATATCTACATTGCAAGGGTGAAAAAAACAAACAAACAAAACAAACAGCAAAGAAAGAAATTAATTAGTGCAGTAGTGAGAATTTACCCTCTGTTAAGAAGTTTTTAACATGGTAAATACCAGACTGGGCTGGGAACTTTCTTACTGCTCCATCAAAATTAAACTTTTCTATAGGAAGGTATGAGGAAAGCTCATAAAGAACTACATTTCTAGTAAAAAGTAGAGTGTATTCCCTGATGGTTAAAGCACTGATTACCTGCGCATCAAACTCGTGTTATGAAACATTTAGTCTCCCAGTCCCTGAAAGATTATCCTCACAACCAGCCATTCTGATCTTGCTCTCTCTCAATCTCTGTGACTCAGCCTTTGCACAAAAACAAATTTACAGGGATGGAAGGCAGAAGGCTGATGCTGGTGGAGATCAGTGTTGTTGGAAATCAACATTCAGGGACTTGTCTTCTGCTTAAGTCATACCCAAAATTTGCAAGCTGACCTTCCCATCTCCCTGCTCAGAGGATACTGTTGCAAGGCTTCAGGCTGTTCTCCAGTGGGTACGTCTCTTGTCTCTATTTTGTTTAAGTTTATTCATGAAAAAAAGCTAGGAAATCCCGTGTTCTTCCCACTGTAGAACACATAGGTACATTTGTGAAAGTCTCCCCAAAATGCAGAAAAACGGGGGGAGGAGGGGAAAGAGGGGGAGAAAGGAGAGGAAAAGATGAAAACATCAGCAGAGGGATGAAGAAATTAAGTACAGAGAAAAGCACATGTAGGATTGCAAGGAAAGGAAGAGAACAGATGGTATGAAAGAGATAGAAGGGCAAAAGAACACTGGGAAAAGTCTTTATAAAAGTGATGGCAGCTCTGATTGCCTTACATTCATCCTTTCCTCTTTTGTAGTTGCCACATAGCAAAGGAAAAAGCTAAACTGATGATCAGACCAGGAGGTGATCTGTATAACTCTGAAAGGAAGGGGAGATACCCCCAGGATTGGCTCTCTTCTCGGAAATGTTTTGCACTCAATATCCACATCCATAAAACCAGGTTTACAGGCATGAGTCCTGTCCTCCCCTTTCTCTCTTAAATATGCCCTTGTTCCACCTGTATGTGATTAAAGAGGTATCATGACCTCTAATCATTGGTTTCCACGGCTCACTATTGTTGGCATTGTTCCCTGATCTCTGAAAGAATTTTAAATTTAATGAGAGAAAAGAGGAGCTTGTGAAGACAAGTGATTTTGATCCCTTCAAGGGAATTATAAAGCAGGAATTACAACATTACACACTTCATTTCCATTGATGGTCTTTTTTACTGCCTAACTCCTAGCCTTCATGCTTCTAACTCTGGAGGTATTTCTCAGTTGAGGTTATGCCAGATGAGAATGATAGCAGAGCAGTTTTCAAAGACAGAGTCAGGCAAGCCTGAGCAGGTAACTTGTATTAAGTGTCACTGGACATGAACATACTTAGCATTATTTAGTTTCTCCTCATCATTCAGGTCCTCTGTTTTCAAANTGACTCCTGAGCTCATTATGTGAATCTTGATAGATCTGTCCTCCTCGCCTGATGCAACTGCTGATTTACATCCACTGAGTGTTCCCCAGCTTGGGAAGTGTTGCAGATATGTTAGCAAAATTGGATGCTCCCTAGAATTGGTTCATCTCTGTGTTTATATGGCCTTTCAAAATAGGGCAAGGTACCTCTGAATGGTACTACCAGATTATAAATGTATTGCTGTTGTCCTTTTTAATACTGTTTTAATAATTTGTAACCGCTGTTGTTTAATAACCAAGAGCACAGCAGTTCTTGCTTAATTCCAGTAATTGCTCCTGGCTCCTTACTGTGATTTCCTACGTCAAACTGACATTCAAGGTGTTTCCCATTATGTTCACACTATGTTTCTGCTACGTTTTTACAATAAAGCGCCTTGAATAAAAGCTGTATATCTGAACATGTCTTTAAAAATGGAAGCGAAAAATAATCAAACTATGTAGTTAATTATATCATAATGTAGTGTGCACATATATGCATATATACATCTATATACAGGCAACGTATATAACATACACAGAAAACCACTGAATAAGAGATTCAGAAACTTGTAACAAAAGTCTATACCTTGAAACTGGAGATGGTTGAATCCTTCCCAGCTGCAGTGAGTGTTTCATTGACCCAGCTGACAATGATTTCATCATTGACCTTCTCTCCACCACCAATATCTTCAAGAATATTCAGGGTGTACCTTAAGAGGGAAACCAGGATACCTGCATTTGCTCAAAGTCTACTGTAATCTCAGAATCATCCTGTATGTGTGCAGCTTGATTGGGATCACCCTGACAGTGCTCTTAGACCTGCTATCCCCCTTCTTGCCACACACTCACAGTGTATACGAATTATATGATTCTATGATCATTAGTCTCACGGGTCTAATTCATCCCCCAGTTCCCTAATCACTGGTTTAGGAGTGTCCAAAGTTTTAGATGCTCAAAATTTTTAAAAGGTCCCTTTTGGTGAATCTCAATTTAAATGACTCATTCTCATAGTGCTTAAAAAATAATCATTGACTTTAAGGCCAGAAGGGAAGTGTTATGCTCATCTACGACTGACCTTCTGCATAAACACAAGTAATCACCACATCCCTAGATTAATTACCTGCTTGATAAACCTACACCTTGCTTTATAGGCTGAATTTAGACTGTATTCAATTCCTAACCACTGGGTCTCTTTACACCCAATTATGGAGCTCTTAAACACACACACACACAGAATTACATTTAAAAGTGGGGAGAGCTACTAAATTGCATCTGCTTCATGTAGCAGATTATAAAACTTCTGCATCAATTCCTTTTTTCCAGTACATTCTCCCCATTCCCTGATATGGAGACCTTTCAGCTTCTTTTCCTCTCTTCCATGCAATGAACATTTATTCATGCTATACAGATAGTGACAATAATCATCTTCTGCATGAGCTGACTGTAATGGCCTTGCCCACAAGATAATATGTCTCCTGATCGCATCCCTAACTAAGAGTGAGCAAAAGGTTATTCTGTCTTTGCATAAAAGTGTAAACAGAGGAGTGAGAAAGCTGTAGCCTGTAAAGCCTTCTCAGTGATAGCATCAGGAAACTATTACAATTCAAACTGAGTATACCAAACCACTCTGACGCTTGTGTCTGACTGCTGTACCTTCTCATCAATTGCCACACTAAGGCCAGCGTGAGCGTACGGTTTCCTTCATTCAGATCTTGACCAGCGATGCCAACAAGGGAGAATTTGGCTTGGTTCTTTCCCAGTTCCACTGCATAGTTGCAGTTTTCAAGCTGTTAATGACAGAGCCAATTAGTGCAGTTCAAAAATATAAGGGGAAAAAAAAAAAAAAAGACAAGATGCTGTTACTTTAAATTATTTGGATCTCTTAGCCCAGATCCTCCTGAGCAACCAGGAGCTTTTGGCCTTTGTGATAATACAGATGTTTGACTACCAGCAGCCAGTTCCATCCCCAAAATACCATGGTAAACAGTTAACATAGAAGGAAATGTTATACTTCATCATCAAGGCCTGAAAATCAGGTTACCCTGGCATGTGGGTACCTCCAGTATCATGGCATCGCACTGAGATTAAAGATTAGTATCCCAGTCAATATTTTAGATGTGTTAATCACTCTGGCCTAACTGGATTGAATTACCCATCCTGATAGCTGGGAGAAAGCTTTGTATTTAGCAGCAACTCTTTGATCTGTTCTTGATGCATCTGGTCAAGAATGCTTATCATCACTGTCTTCATTTGATGTGGAGGGCAGTGATCCAGACAGCTACAATTAAGCTGGTGCCACATGACTCACAGTGAAGATGCATTATAATTGGTGACTAAGACAGTAGCAAAAGTGGTCTGCAAATATAGTTTTCAAATATTGACACAAAAGGTGTCAAGTCTTTTTACTTTACAAATATTGTTCACCTGTCAACAGAGCCAGTGAGTGAAATGTGTATTTCTTTTTCAGGATGAAAAATTATTCACTGACTAGGCAAAAAATCATTTAATGTGCTGTACTTAGGACTTGAGAGCAACATGACTGCCCACATTGCTGCTTGAAATATTGTAGACATCCTTCAAGGATAAGGCATCACTACTGAAGCTATCGCAGCCTTTTGTACCTTCTTCATGTTGCCACCCAGTTTGGGATATGGTGGTTTGTTCACTCTGTTCCAGTCTACTGGCACTTTGATCTTTTCATAAAGCTGGAAGATAACCAAGGCATCTGACAGATCGCTAAAAAGAATAAAAAAGGTATGTCATTGTCCAAAGAATAGAGGAAAGGAACCAAACTAAACTATTAGTAGAGGTAAACTTAGTTTCCTAGAAAAAGAGAAGCACATATTCTTATAGGGTCTAAAAATTTTTATGTTTTCATAAACAAATTGTTGGCTCTATTTGTCATTTGAATGAAGTGCAATACCTCGTCTTACCTATATAAGTGATTTACACGTGGATTAACGCCCAAGGAGTTCATCCAATTCCTGAATGTCCTCTCTTCCCTTGTCTCACCTAAACCAACAGATACATCAATCAACCTGCTTGCAAAACAAAACGCTCCAGTAAAATGTCTTGTGATGAAATCATAACTCAGAATTTACAGCACACTGAACCATAAACAGGAGACACTGGTTGACATGTGAAATAAGAGAGCACGGTACAGCATGTAATATTTCTTCATGCCCTATATATTATCATATTTAGGTATGCTGGCCTTGAAATGCCTTCAAGAACAGCCTATGCCTTAGCATGAACAGTTTCACTATGCAGCTGAGAAAGAAGGACTTGAAGCTTAGCAAGTAATCCATACAATCATGGTCCTGACCCTAACCCAGAGCAAGCAGGCAGCAGGTTTATGCAAGATCATAGAATCATAGAATTGTCAGGGCTGGAAGGGACCTCAAAGATCATCCAGTTCCACCTCCCACTAGAGCAGGTTGCTCAGAGCCCCATCCAGCCTGGCCTGAAAGGCTTCCAGGGATGGGGCTGCTACCACCTCCCTGGGCAACCTGTGCCAGTGTCTCTCCACCCTCATGGTGAAAAACTTCTTCCTAACATCCAATCTGAATCTACCCAGCTCTAGTTTTGCTCCATTTCCCCTAGTCCTACCACTATCCAACATCCTGAAAAATCCCTCCCCAGCTTTCTTGTAGGTCCGCTTAAGATACTGGAAGGCCACAATAAGGTCTCCTCGGAGCCTTCTCTTCTCCAGACTGAATAACCCCAACTCTCTCAGTCTATCTTCATAAGGAGAGGCGCTCCAGCCCTATGGTCATGCTCGTGGCCCTTCTTTGGACACATTCCAGCACGTCCAGATCCTTCTTGTAATAGGGGCTCCAGAACTGGACGCAGTACTCCAGATGGGGTCTCACTAGGGTGGAGTAGAGGGGGAGAATCACCTCCCTCGACCTGTTGGCCATGATTCTCTTTATGCAGCCCAGGATACAATTGGCCTTCTGGGTTGCAAGTGCACACTGATGGCTCATGTTGAGCTTCTCATCCACCAGTACTCCCAAGTCCTTTTCTTCAGGGCTGCTCTCAAGATCTCATTTTTGAATTATATTCTTAATTAAGATAATGCCAGATCAATTCTAAATTCAACTAACAAGCACTCTCAATGGGCTGTACTAGTCCAGACAACTCACAAATGTTTTTGTCTTTTAACATGTGCTGTCCACAGAACAGACCCCTAAAATAGCAGAAGCTACACAGAGGTGAAGAGCAGCCTCCCTTTCTCGAGGCTGCCTGTGCTGATGGTGCAGTGAATATATGAAGGCCATAAGGTGAGGCTAACATATCAACTCATAGCTGGGGATACTGGCACAGGTGGCCAGAAACACCCTTTATCTGCATTTTCCTTACCTTCAATAGAGCTCCAGTCAATGTCCTGGTTCTCTGGCTTATGCAGGGCTGGGTATTTGTTGAACAAGTTGGCAATGAAGGCCAAGTTTAGCTTTGGGTTCCCCCGGACGACATCAGTGGCCGTGACAAACTGCCGGCAGCCCAGCCGCTCTGCCTGCTGCAGCATGCACTCTGCTCGCTGGACATCATCCTTCTCCTGTTCCAGGAGAAAACAGGGCCATCAGCGTCACTCCACCATCTGGCACTGCATGCAGGACCCACGCGAGCTGCCCATGTGTGGAGGTAGGAGTGGGGCTGTTAAAACAGGTCCTTGTAGGATTTATAGCTATTTTTTCCCCACTTCTATTAATGGCAGGTCTGTGTTTTCAAATGATCTTTATCTATGGTCATCTCACCATATTGCTTTTACAGCTATATTCCATAAGAAGGGGATGGTTTGATGAAATTCCCAAATACATATATTTAAATATACTTGCTCCATGTTAGTGGTTTATCCCCATGGTTCAATGGTTGTTAAAGTTTTGGCAATATCATCTAATGAAAGGTAAAACACATCATTTAATTCTTTGAAAGCTTTGATTTCTGAAATACGAGATCGTGTTACAATGCTAAAAAGAGTTTGCTTGTTCTGGCACTCCAGTGGAACTCCGTGCTGGGCAGCTGTGGAAGAAACAGACAGAAAATATCGGCATTTACTCTAAACTTATCTTATCTTACCCTTAATCCTGACATGTCAATAGTAATAGCTGGAATGCCTTCTTCATCTCCCTTGGGGGCAACTTGGTTCAGCAAATGATAATAAGCTCTTGAGTCCTGTGACAGAAATTAAAGGGACGACAAATTACAACTAAAGCCCAGGTTTTGCATGCCAGTGCTCCCCTGAACAACGTGCTTCCGTGCTTCATTTTTATTCCATCAATCACTAGGCTATATAATTAAATTAATTAAGCTGGAAGCACTCCACAGTTCCCACTTTATGCTTTATTTACCGTATCTATTTCTTCCCTAAGCCAATATATATAGGCTTTAGTGTGCTCAACACACGAGACAAAATGCTGTGTGTTGCATTTGCAAATAAGACAGCAACAATAAAGAGATATTAGGATTAACTTAATCTGAACAGTAAACTAGAGATAAGAAAATGCATACCTTTATAATGCTGTAGAAGTCAGGCTTCTGAGCGTTTAGTAAAAGAAAATGCAGAAGGAGAAAGCAGATGTTTAAAGCAGATTTCAAAGCAATGCTGGAACAGTTATGGAAAAGAAAACAGTTTTCAAGCACAAAAGTTAAAGCTGGCAACAGTATCAGCATTTTTCAGGCAAAAGGGCAAGAACAAGACAAAATTTTGATGCGCTGTGTCTTTAATCTTTTGTGATATGCAGTATTGCTTCTATGTGGGGAAAATATTAATCTCAGTTCAGAATAACCCAACAAACTGAAAATAAAGCTACATGTTAGTGTCTAGGGACTTGGCTAACTAACCCAACTAATACTCTCCAAATATAAAGCAGATTACCTGAATTATTTCAAATCTTATACCCTACATAACTACCCCTAGAACATCATTTAGGACAGAAATGAGGTAGGGAGACACACTTAATTAGAAAATGGCTGTTAAGGACTGAAGTCTTGGCCTCTTTGAGGTAATCATGCACCTTATTTTCCAACTGTAAATATGGCAAGGTTTATCTTACACTTATTTTACACTTTACCTTACAGTTCATCTTACACTTGCAGATATACTGCAAGTCACAGTTGTATTACAGTCCTCTTGGCCACCCTACAGACAGATGGGAAAGACTCTATTCCCTTCCCTTTTCATGGATATTCTCCAGTCACCTCCACCCAGTGAACCAAAAATCTGCTGCAATAAAAATGCTATTGTTGAATGTGACTCTTAAGACTCTCCCATTGCCTTTTCTGGTGTATTTTTCTGTATGTTAAGTAAGTCATGGTAAATGACTTCTCATGCTTCAGTCCCTGATGAAGCCTACAACCAGGCATCTCTGGAGCAGGGCTTTTCCCATGCTATACTGAGAGTGGGCAGGTTGAGTCATGGCTGGTGACGTTGGTGTGCTGTCCAGCCTCTGGCTTTCCTGGAAGCCAGCTCAGACACCCTCTCTGATATATCCTCTACAGCCCTGGTATGCTAGTTGGACCACACTGCAGCTTTAGTGTTTGAAATTCATCAGGATGCACCACTGAGTTTCAAATACGTGTCTAGGAAGAATTAAGGTTCTACAAAGAAAGCTCTGCTGAAATCTGCACCCATAAGCCCATGAAGTCCCAAGTACATGAAAGACGCTGCACAGACTAAAGACTCATCCTTACAAATGCCTCCGCATCTAGCAATATTATTTTGAATTGTCCCACTGAATTAAAACTTGCAGGTAAGTACATGCAGGGTTATAGCAAAGGTTGGGACAGAGGACCACATAACCCAGGTGATATAGCGAAGGAAAGATCAAGGAGAGGAACTGGAAAAAACCCATCCTCTTCCACGACACCTAGTTACATGTCTGGGTAAGGTCCAGGCTTTTCCAAACCAAAGCCAGGTCAAGAGGCATTTAAGGACATTTAGGAAGGAAGAAAGCAATAGAGGCAGAAAACTGAAGATACAGCAGTAGAATCTGTACACTCTGTCCAGAGCCAGCAGCCATTCCTTTTCCAGGCATTTGGTGCGCTGGGGCTGCAGTGATGACTGGGAGGTCAGGAGGAGGAATACTACTGAGTGGAAAGATAAACGCCACTAAAATTTTATGTGCCCAGCTCCGTGTGTTCAGCAGAGCAGTCTGAGCTGTTCGGATTGTTTCATTGCACAATGCTTGTTTGGAGGACAGAGATTTGGGTGTGGAGCTGTTGGTTTGCTATTGTTGGTCAGCACTTCTCATACCTTGATGTCTGAGCTGAAGTTGTTGACTTTGTTGCATCCCGCATTCTCCAGGTGATAGTTTGCCCACCTCAGCAGCAGTTCCTCTGGAGACAACTTCATCAGATCCTCCAGACTTTCTCCTTCTCTCAGAAGAGCGATCAAGGCTAAGCAGGGAAAAAAAGAAAAAAAGAATGATATTGTGAATACTTGTAGAGGAGAATGTATTATTATTTTCTCTCTTACACATTCTGCTACCCTAGTTTCTAAAAGTGAGCAACCAAAAAGTTGCCAAAATTCAAGGTGAGTTAGGATGACAGAGGACATAAACACAAAAAGGGTCTCATCAATAAAATGAAGACAAGGCTATTAGTTGTGGATCTAGCAGTGGATTATATAGAAATGCAAGACAATTTCATTGTGGTCTAAGAACTACATACTTTCCTTGGATCTTAATGAAAAGATGATGATAGAATCATAGAGTAGTTTGGGTTGGAAGGGACCCTTAAAGGTCATCTAGTCCAATCCCCATGCAGTGAGCAGGAACATCTTCAGCTACATCAAGTTGCTCAGAGCCCCAGCCAACTTGACCTTGAAAGTTTTCAGGGATGGGGCATCAACCATCTCTCTAGGAAACCTGTTCCAGTGTTTCACTATCCTCAGTGTAAAAAAAAAATAAAAATCTTCCTTATATCTAGTTTAAATCAACCCTCTTTTAGTTAAAAATAATTACTGATCCTATTGCAACAAGCCCTGCTAAAAAGACTCACCATCTTTCTTATAAGCCCCCTTTAAGTACTGAAAGGCTGAAATAAGATCCCCCTGGACCCTTCTCTTCTCCAGGCTGAACAACGCCAACTCTCTCAGCTTTTCTCCGCAGGAGAGGTGTTCCAGCCCTCTGATCATTTTTGGGACCCTCCTCTGGACCCACTCCAACAGATCCATGTCTTTGCTGTACTACGGGCTTCAGAGCTATATGTAGTGATAATGAGCACAGGGGCAAGATGGGAATGAAGAAATGAACAGAGCCTTCTACAGCTTAGATGAAAGAAATCTCAGTGACCTTCACACTGAAACTGAATCCATGCAGGTATTCTGAAAAACTTGCACAGGACTTCATGGGATCATGGGCCAGCAGGGTTAACTCATCTGTCAACTGGAGAGGATTATTTATATTGAAAAATTAACATAGTAGTTATGTTCATAAAAGGAGAAAGTGTCAGGAGGGAAGGATCAACCCTTCCAGCTACAGGATGTTCAGCTGATCTCTGGAGCATGAAAGGCTTTAGAACAAGTTTTGAAAAGAACTACTGATAACAATGAAACTAATGTGATACAAAGGGAGAGTGTGTCACACTGCTCTGATCTCCTTTTGTTATTCCTTAAAAGAAATATGGATTTGCTACATAAAGGAAACAGTGGGGACCTACTGTATCTGGAGTTCCACATATAATTTGATGTATGGTTCTATGGGGTTAAATTGAACCAGAAGGGGATAATAGAAGCATTTAAAAGTAGGTTTTATGAAGAGAACAATGTTAACACTGAGAGAAGGAGGCTGGGAGAAGGATTCTTAAGGATTAATGTTTTGGGGGTTTTTTGCGTCAATTATCTTGGTACAAATCCTAGCAATGTGCTAAAAATTTGATGATGATATTCACTAGGTGGCATAGTCAATACAGAGGATGATCAGGAAAGCAGACAGAAAGAATTAGATAACAGTAATAAAAATGGAATGTAACTTAATAGCGCCATGTTCAAAGACATTCACTGGGGAATTAATATGAATAACTGCTATTACCTAAAAGCTTGCAAGAACAGAGGATGAGAAAAACTTGAGTGTATTAGATGTCTTCTAAACTACTCTGAGCCATCATGTGATATGACCAGAGGAAAACCAAACATAATATCAGTGCATCCCAGGTATTTCCCATAGAGGCTGGGATGTGTTACTGCCTTGGTACAACGTGCTCACGAAAGCTCATTGGAAATAAAATGTCCCATATTCAAGAAAGGAGAAAATCACCTGGAACAGTTGCAGAGAAGGGCTATCAGGGAAAGAGAGAACCTGAAAAGAAATCAGCATTATCTTGGCTTGTCTACCCTGACAAACTGAACTCTGAAATGAGACATGACGGCAAAAATGCCAGGAAGTGAAGAATAGCTATTAAGCAGGGTAAGGATACCTACAAAGGAATGGAAATTGGAAACTCTAGAAACCAGCAGCTCTGGCTATGAAAGGGATAGAAATGTGCAAGGGGTCAAGCAATTAAAGTAACACCTGCATGGTAACTAGAGAAAAGAAGTGTCACTGTTGGTTAAAGCAGACTATTCAGAGGCGCAGGAAACACAGCAACAAGATGATGTATTGTGTGGACTGCATCTACATACCAACAGCCTCATGCTGAAGCTATTTCATGAAGAATTTTGACATTGGTGAAGCACACCTGGAGTGCTGTGTCCAG
>WEIS01095086.1:2734-13422 GCA_013389965.1 Todus mexicanus
GAAAAGGGAAAGGAAAAGGGAAAGGAAAAGGGAAAGGAAAAGGGAAAGGAAAAGGGAAAGGGAAAGGGAAAGGGAAAAGGAAAAGGGGAAGAAAAGGGAAAAAGGGAAGAAAAGGGAAAAGGGGAAGGAAAGGAGAAGAGAGGAGAGGAAAGGAAGAAAAACAAACCCTTCACCCACCTTGGCAATTCAGTGGCTTGCTAGCGACACAAGGCTTTAGCAAGTCACTCCCCTCCCATCCTTTTTTAAAGAGAAATAACACACAGGCACAGAGCAGGCACACCCCCCAGGCGTAGCTAGGCTTAGGAGAAGGGGAAGAGGAATTCACCTGCAGCCATCAGCTTGGAAAAAACAGCTTCAAACCTCCTGCCAGCAGCGAGGGGGCTCCGGGAAGGAGAGAGGAGAGGAGAGAAGAGGAGGCTCCGTGCAGCCTCCTGCCTCCTCCTCTGTCTCCTCCTCCTTGTTCTCCTCCTCCATCTTCTCCTCCTCCTGCTGCCTCCTCCCATGGCAGCTCCCTCAGCCCCATGGGGGGCTCCCACCGGCTCCCCTCCCACACCCCCACACCCCCTGCGAGCTCCCCAGCGCCAATTTAAGGCTGGTTTTGTTTCTTTCTCCATTTAGAGACATCTCAACAACCCCCTGCAGGGCTGGGCCCAGCTCTGGAGGCCTCAGCCCAGCAGAGACAGGGACCTGGTGGAGCGGGGCCAGAGGAGGCCCCAGCGATGATCATCTCAGGGTCCATTTCTCTGCTGACCACATCTGCCATCGGATTTTTGAACCCTCCCCAACGCTGGCTCCTCCGTCCCTGTGTCCCGTTGCCAGCCCCCAGGGGGATTCCCACACAACCTGTCCTTGCCCAGACCCAGTAGAAATTGGGACGGAACGTGGGTGTTTCGGGCAATTGTGAATTAGAAACTGATGTACTGCACTTCCTATACCAGTACAGAAAGAGTTCTGTGAAATCCCGTTCTGAACCCCTGAAGTTCTGACCCTCTGTGAGGCCGCCCCTGGANGCAATTCCATGTTTCTAGAAGTTAAAATGTCCCAACTTTTGGGTACCACTGAGGCACAACAAATGATTAAGAGCTCCCGAGGGTCCTCAGGGTCTTGCCAGGGAACATCTAAGTGACCTGGGGTACAGCAAAGAGCCTGGCACCCCAAGGCTTGGAGATATGCCCTGCTTTGTCCTCTCTGTGAGCTTCACCTCTTCCGCTTTTCCTCTGGAGCCCACCAAGTCTTTCCTTCTCTTGTCGGAGACAGAGCTTGATCTTTATGGCCAGTAAGGCCATCTTCTTAATATTGCTTCACATGTCCCTGACTGCTGTGCAGAGAGGCAGGAGACAGCAGCTGAAGGCAGAAAAGGGATTTTCCTCTGGAATTACATAAATTATTATTAAGCCAGAGGATGCGTGTCACTGGCGCATGACGCTTATCGGAAGGGATGTCTCTTCCCGGTAGCACTGACGCTTGGAGTGCAGTCCAGCCTGTAAAATATTTATTAGAAAATGTTCCAGAGTAGCTTGTCTCGTTTGGAGATGTAACATCCATCTCATGAGCAAGCTTCCTCTGCCTGGAAGAGTGTCCTTTTCTGCTGGAAACTCTGCAGGGCTTTAAACACAGCAAAATGAGGATGGGAAAAATAGATGATCAAAAAAACCCCAAACCCAACAAGCACCAGCCACAGCAGAAAAGAGACTCTGGTCCCAGACTTCTAAGAAAATGCATTAAATGGTCTAAGACCAAACACAGTCGAAGTGTTCCAAGCCAGGAGCAGCTGGTGATGTCAAGAACCACGATCCCCAGCTCCCTTACAAAGGTCTATCCTTTTCCTTCCACTAACTTTTGGCTGCTCATCGCAACACCAGATAAACTCTTACAGAAACTCCAAGGCAGTTTTTCCTGTGTCTCTCCAGTTCTCACCGAGTCCCTGCCTGGTGGCAGCTCTTGGGCCAGCTCAGACCCTGACCAGCACCTTGGAAGTAACAAAATCACAGAATTGTTTAAGTTGAAAGAGACTTTTAAGCTCACCGAGTCCACCCGTTCCCCCAGCGCTGCCAGGGCACCACTGCCCCATATCCCTCAGCACCACATCGAGCATAACGGAGCTCCTATGGTAACAGGAACTTGTAGACATCAACAGATTTCCCACATTTTGAGAGGTGAGGGATTTACGACTGTTCTTCTTTCGCCCAGGCGGGTTCTGCTGGCAGCAGAGGGCAGCAGAGACCTGTCAGGGCAGGGCCACCAAAGAGCCTCGCTAAGAAACCTGGGCAGAGAAGTCCTGTGGGAGCGTGGCGCTGGTTCTACAGTTATTTAAAATGCATGAATTTGCTCTCTGGAAATTCATCAGATCCCGAAAGAGCTGTGCTGCCTCCAGTTTGTCTTCGAGCAGCCCTAGTTCCTCGCTGTGGCAGAGAAGCTGCAGCAGAAACGGAGCCACGGGCTCAGCCTAAAGCTCAGGAGCCCCGTTCTCCTCTCCTGCACCAGTTTATAGAGGCAGCCCCTGTTGCAGTGGGAACTTCACAGAAGGGTTTGGACTGAAGGCACCTCGAAGCTCATCCAGTCCAACCCCCTGCAGGGAGCAGGGCCATCTGCAACTAGAGCAGGTTGCTCAGAGCCCCCAACAACCTCCCCTGCAATGGGGACAGGGATGGGGCAGCCACCACCTCTCGGGGCAACCTGGGCCAGGCTCTCCCCACCCTCAGCACCAACAAGTTCTCCCTTCTCTCCACTCTCNTAATCCTGCTTCTCCCAGTCCCGTGGGCGAGGGGAGCTGGAAGCGATGACAAGGCAGGAGGGGCTCAATGAACCATTAGTTCTAAAATGAAGGTTTTACCCATCAAAAAGCTTTTAGCACCAAAGCACCGTGGTTCTGTGCCATGGAGGGAGATGCAGAAGATCATCCACGTGAGTCAACCGCTTTCCCCAGCAACCAGTTGAGCGACTTGCAACGGGTTGGAGTAAAAGACCAAAGAAAAGCCAAGCAGGTGGTGGCAGAAGAGCCGCGATACCCCCGGCAGTGAAGCAGGCCGACCACAAATCCACAATATTGGGTATTTTATTTAAATTAACAAAACTACACGTTTCCCAGGCTGCCTAAAGCGTTCCGTAAAAACTGAACTCGACCTAAACAACCGAAGATATATTTTAATAAGACCCGCGGGGACTAGTTCTGAGACGTATGAGTAGGGCTTAGGAGTGAAGAAATCCAAACGACCCACGCACGCACGCACACGTACACGCGCCCCGTAAACAAGTTGTTAGTGTTCCACACGAAATTTGGTTTTAAAGCTGCGACACCCCCTTCGGAAGGAGCCTTTCCGAAGCGCAACGCTTCTTACCAAGCTGTAAAAGCAACCACGGGCGCATCTACCAGAACATCATAAATATCACGTAAGAACCCAACGTTAAGGAAGGACGTTTAAAGTTGCAAAGTCGAGCCCCAAGCCGGGGCCAGGCCGCAGTTCGGGTGATGTGCGTTAATTCCCCTTGTAGCTGAACAGCTACTGCACGGAGGAGCACTGCTCGGACCTACTACTACTTAATTTCCCTTGCGTGAATTGCTACGAAGTTCTAAATTGCTCACAAGTTCCATTTTGCCACCCCTGCAGGTGCAGTCCCAGCGCTTATTCCACACACAGTAACCGTGCCCCCTCCTTTTTCATTTTCTTCTAGGCCACATTTCCTTTCAAGTACAGGGGCGCCGTCACCCGACTCCACCAAAAACACCCCACCAGACTCATCAAGAATGATGAGCGTTTCAGTTCAAGTATCCAGAAAGACCCAAATCTCCCTCCTTTTGGGGTGTTCAGCACTTTCTCCAGGCTACGGGGACTTCAGGCGCTCAGACGTAGCAGTGCAGGAGGGACCTCACCCGGAGCGACGCATGTGGAGCTCCTCAGCCCTCACCCTGTGTCCTGGCTGAGGAGTTGCTCAGGATCCCGCTGAAGGGGAACACAATTGCTTGCTTTAAAAAAACAATAAAAATCCTATGATAGCTTGAGTTACCAAAGCCAGGCTAACCCAGAGTTGGGGTCTGCCTGGGGCGCTGCACCCTGATCGGAGGCCCCTTCAATGGACACAATTTGGGGTTACCACCAACCAAAGCGATGTGAGAGCCTGACGAGGAGCGGCTGAGGGACCTGGGCTTGTTGAGCCTGGAGCAAAGGAGGCTCAGGGGAGACCCTCTGGCTCTGGACATAAGGAGAAAACATTTGCACACCTCACATTAGCTGAGGTGTTGACTTGTCTTAAGAAATATGGGGAAACAAAAGCAAAAGCCAAGGGAATTGGTGCTGTATTTGGTCATTAACACGCTTCTGAGCTCCCCAGGTCAGGAGAGACCAGCAGCTACTGGAGAGAGTCCAGCGGAGGCTGCGGAGCTGCTGCGGGGCTGGAGCATCTGTGTGGGCAGGCAAGGCTGAGAGCCCTGGGGCTGTGGAGCTGGAGAAGAGCAGCCTGAGAGGGGAGCTGAGCAATGCTGAGCAAGAGCTCAAGGGCCCGCGGGGGGCAAGAGGCTGGGGCCAGACTCTGCTCAGGGGTGCCCAGCGCCAGGCCAAGGGGCAGCGGGCACCAACTGGAAGGCAGGAGGTTGCAGCTGAGCAGGAGGAGCAACTTGTTTGGGGGGAGGGTGTTGGAGCCTGGCCCAGGCTGCCCAGAGAGGTTGTGGAGTCTCCTTGTGTGCAGAGATTCCAAGCGCGCCTGGACACTGCGATGCTGGGCCCCCTGCTTGGGGTGACCCTGCTGGGGCAGGGGGGTGGCACCAGAGCAGCTCCAGAGGGCCCTGCCAACCCCACCCTGCTGGGGTTCAGTGGGATTCTGTGACCAAACAGCGGTAGCAGACTCTTATCTTTTAAGGACAAACCCAAGCAATTGAGTTACACATTACCAGCGGTTAACCCAGACATTTACTAGCGTGAGGTGACAAGGTCCCCTAGATCCTCCAGGCGCTGGAAGAAGGTGTGTCCTCAGCAGCACAGACCCTCCTGGCCACGCTTCTTCCCACACATGCCATTAACACTTTTAACTGGTCCCCAGCACAGGCCAGTTTACGCCTCCACCCCAGGACAGTTGCCTTTCCCCTCGCGCCGCCAACAGGCTCACAGCCAGACCCCCCCAGGCACAACACAGGGGTGAGCGACCTCATCGCCTGCTTGTGCTCTGGAACCCAAATATCCACAGCGCCGCACCACAAGCGGATTTTCTTCAAGTCCAATAATCCCTGGAAGAATCCGGCTCTGCCAAGCAGGCTCCATCCTGGCAGCGCCAGGCAGAGTGGGGTTGCCCAGCGTCCTCTGCCCAGCGCGTGAGCCGAGAACGCGGCGTCCCTCCCGGGGCCTCTCTCTTTTCCCCGTGGCACGGAAGCAGCATAAAAACAGAGGAGTTGTAAGGAAAAGGTAGAAAAGGAGGAGGACACCAAGAGTAAAGAAGCCGAAGGGGCTGAGAACAGGCAGGAGCTGGCGGTGGGACCGGTACCTCTGGAGACTCAGGACAGGAGCACTCTCCTCCTGCAACTCAGCTCAGCCTCCTGTTTTTATGTTCCCCTGTGTTTAACCAACAGCCGTAAAACCTGCTGAGGGCACGCGATGCTGCTTCTACGAAAACCTTATCTACTACGGTCTGCTCCCAGTGCCGGAGCTTTGCTGTGGAGTCGCAGGGCTCTCCCAAAGACCTCAAACGAGGTTCGGTACAACGAGAGATGGTGGAGTTCAATCTTTTCACAAGGAGGCTGCAGTTCCGTCCCCTGACCAACACCTCGCTGCAAACTGCACACGAGAAGAAAACTGGGAGTACTAAAGAGGTGCTGCCCGTCCGAGCTCCCCGCACCACCTTTATCCACGCAACAGCCAAGTAAAAGCCGCCCCACGCCAGCTCTGCCGCTTCCCACCTTCTGAACCGTGACGACTTTGCAACCTTAATGCTTTTCCCGCAGGTTTTTCCACGCTCGAGTGTAACCCAATATACATTTCCCTCCCCCCAGGAATAACTACACCATAGTAAAGAGTTTACAAGTGTTCCGCCCGGTGTCACGGCGCCGTGTAAAACACAGGCGAGGGCCGGGGCGCTGGAGGAGCGAGGCGGGTCAGAGAGCTCTCCTGCCCGAGGGCGTTGTGTTGTCCTCTGCTCTCCACCCCGGTCTGGGTCCCAGCTGAGGCCACCCCGGCGTTAGTCCTGAGCCTCCTTCCGAGCCAGCTTATAAACCTCCGTGGGCCCGTCCACGTGGGTGATGGTGGTGGTGAGCTGAAGCTCTTCCCCGCTGTTTACTCCCAGGTCACCTGAGAAAGAAAAGTCATTCTGTCAGCCCCGTCTCGCAAGGAAATATTTGACAATCAGAAAGCAAAAGGAGCAGTTTCTTCCCCCCAGGCTTGCAGGAGCTACTTGAGCTACGGACTGTGCAGCATTGCTGTAAGTGCTTTTATTTACAGTTATTTAAATAAAAGCTTATCAGCAAAGGGTGATTGCTGCGCTGCTGGTGAAGGAACCCAACAGCACCGTCAGCCTCCACGTGCTCAAATTTCTATTTTCTGCCTCCCTTATTCCTCCATTTGAGCTACACAATTAAAGCCGGGCAATGCTAAAAGGTACAACCATCATCTAGAAGGTGGTTAAATACTCAAACCTGTCTCAGCTAGACATTATCGTAGAATCCCAGACTGGTTTGGGTGGAAGGGACCTTTCAAGGTCGAGTCTAACTCCCTGCAGGGAGCAGGAACATCTGCAACTAGAGCAGGTTGCTCAGAGCCCCCAACAACCTCCCCTGCAATGGGGACAGGGATGGGGCAGCCACCACCTCTCGGGGCAACCTGGGCCAGGCTCTCCCCACCCTCAGCCTCAAAATTTTCTTCCTTATAGCTAATGGAAACGTCGACTGGGAAAACCAAACCACCATTCGAGTAACATTTCAACGCGCATTTTATCCAAACAAGAAATGCACCGAAGGTGTCACCCCACTGTCCTTCCTTCCCAGGACAGTTCATTTAAGAGACATTTACCGTTCGACTGGTCATCACCGTAGTTCTTGTGCGACGGGGCGTACAGGAACATCAGGGCGAAGACGTAGAGGTTCCACATCCCGTAGATGCCGGTGAAGAAGGCGCTGTTCACTTGGATCGTTATGTCTCCCCACTTCCAGTGGCCTTCGGTCACCTGCCCAGGACAAAGCAGACGCGTACGGGCTGCTCAGTAAGGCCAAATTCTGTAAAAAAAANTTGAAAAGAGCAGCTGGAAAAGACCGTCTGTGTTGCGCTTATGATCAAAATCATCTGGTGCTGTATTCTGCACCAGGACTCCCTGTGCCCCAAAGCGTAAGTGGTGCAGCGAGGGAGAAATGCTTCCAGTAACTGCAGCACTGGACTTGCGAGGATGTACCCACGGCTCTCCTGAAGTTACATTCTGTCTGTGCCTAGGAAAAGGCAGAAATCCCACAACCTCAGCAGGGTGGGGTTGGCAGGACCCTCTGGAGCTGCTCTGGTGCCATCCCCCTGCTCCAGCAGGGTCCCCCCGAGCAGGGGGCCCAGCATCGCAGTGTCCAGGCGCGCTTGGAATCTCTGCACACAAGGAGACTCCACAACCTCTCTGGGCAGCCTGGGCCAGGCTCCAACACCCTCCCCCCAAACAAGTTGCTCCTCCTGCTCAGCTGCAACCTCCTGCCTTCCAGTTGGTGCCCGCTGCCCCTTGGCCTGGCGCTGGGCACCCCTGGCTTCTTTCAGCGTTCACAGAACGCTTTTTGTCTTGCTGAGTTCGCAGAAATCACTACACAGTGTTTGTTGGCTGCTGTATCAAACAGCTCAGCCCCAAACCCCACCGGGAGCCAACGGCCTTTGTGAAGGTTTCAGCCCGGGCCATTTTATGGCAGCGCTTTCAAGAAACGAAAACAACTTCCAAGCCCAGTTTCTCCTCAAACCTGCCTATAACCGGCTGCAGAGCCCGCGAGCCAACGGCGTTAGCGGCCAGGGAGCCACCGGAGGAGGCCGCTGCACTCGGAGGAAGCCGAGTTCGTGACTCACCTGGCTCACGATGAAGAAGATGACGGTCATCGCTGCGCACGCCAGGGTGATGAGCATCAGGAACTTGAACCGAAAAATCAGCCCCTGCTCACAGAGAAACGTCACCGGTCACATGAACGGAATCCACACAAACCCATTTCTGGGGTTTTAGCATATACGAGACACGAGCATTTGAAAAAAAATCATTTAAATAAATAAATAGGAAAGGGTCCAAGCCACGAAAGCCCAAAGCAAAACAACCTCCACCCACTCCCCTGCGCCGGCCTCGCCACAGCCCATATCCTCCGCTCCCCACACGTCTGCGTCCCCGCCGGACGCTCCGCGCGGGCTGTGCGTGTCTGGACAGCTCTGCCTTTCCATTACATTCCCTTCGGTGACTGATTTACCGGGAGTTAATTATCGTGGCAGAGGAGGCAGGGCAGCGCGGGCCGGGGGCTTCCCCAGGAGCCCGCCAGCTCGTCGCTGTTGGAACACAACCCTCTGTGGAGGGCTCGCACAGCTCGGCAAGGCCAGGCAGCGTCGCTCTGCGTCTGTACCGGTCTAGCCCTCACCTCCCCGGTCTGCCCGGGAGGAAACTGCGGCGGTTCTCGACGCTGGTCCAAACTACGCTGGCTGTGACAGAGGAATGAGGATTACGAGACAAAGCGGCGCTCGCGATGCCTCCTCGGCCGGGAGCCCGACCCCAGACCGCACTTTGCCGTCGCTAGTTTTACATTTCTCCTCCCAGATTCTTTCGGTGTTGTTTTCGTGCGGGTTGTTGGGTTTTTTTTTTGTTAACCTGGCTCTGGAATTTTGGTGGAAATGTCAGTGCCTGCGTAATTACTGTGCCACGCTGCGACAACGAACGGCTATTAATTTAACTCTTGCAGACGGGATTCGCGCTCGCCAGATGTTTGCGTGTAGAAGAGCACGGCTGCAGCTGCTCTGCAGTGCGAGCTGAAATCCTCTGCCTCGGGCTAAAGGGAAAGAGGGGAAAAGATGCTCAAGACCTTCTTGAAATCCCCTCAAGTCCAATTTGGTATTTTTTTATGCGCATTCCTGGCAGGTGATAATGGGCTTGTTTAAATCAGGAGGGACTGTTTAACAGAACACCACTGATGAAGCAACAAGCGCCAGGACAAGAGGAACCGGCCTCAAGTTGCCCCAGCCAGGGGAGGTTGAGGTTGGAGCTGAGGAACAATTTCTTGGGCAGTGTCAAGGGTTGCCCAGGCGTGTCCCAGGCTGCCCAGGGCAGGGGGGGAGTCCCCCTGATCCCTGGAGGGGTTTCCAAGCCGTGGAGATGTGGTGCTGAGGGACACAGGGCAGTAGTGCCCTGGCAGGGCTGGGGGAACGGGTGAACCCCATGAGCTTAAAGGTCTTTTCCAACTAAGTCGATTCTGTAATTCTGTGGTAAATGTTTACACACCAAGGAAACGACAGGTGCTCTCAGCACAAGCATTTCAAGTGAGCTCCTCCTGTTTTGCAGCAGTTGTTTTGAACTGAGACAGAAAGAACAGACAAAATCAGGGGCTAAACCCAGGGACTGTGGCTGAACACGTCACGCTTTGTTCCTAGCGGGACAGGTTCCCTCCTGCAACCCGGTGAGGAAAAGACAACCCTAAAAAACTGAATTCACACCATGGAAATCCAAGACGGTCTCAGCAATAGTTTCCATTAATCCCAGTAACTAATATTGCATGAGGACAGAGAGAGGTGTGGGGAACCGGTGCGTTTATGCCTCATAGTAATTCAAATGGTAATTTGGGCAATTTTCTTCCATCTTCCAGCACTGTTGAGTGAGCCGGGAGACGGCAACTGCTCACAAGAAGGGAGCGCCAGCTCCTGTCAGTTTAAAATACTGGAGAAGACCCAAACAGAGAAGAAACTTCAAGACAGCCAAACAAAAAGACCATTGTGGAGATTTGAGCAACCCAAGCAAGCCGGTAAAGATCAGATCTTCTGCTTCAGGAGCACATACACGGGGAAGGTCTCAGCAGAGACCTTAGGTCTTTAAGCTTTTTCAGGACCTTAAGCTTTTTAAAAATAAATCAGGGGGGATATTACCTCGTAGTGAAGGCGCCGAGCCTTGCTCATGGCCGGGAGGCTTGACTGCTTGCCGCTGATGTTTCGGAACACTTGAAAGACCATGAAACACAGGAAGAGAAAATAGAGACACAAGCAGATCCCCGCCACGATGATAAAAGCCATCTGAGCAGCGCGGGTCAAGGGAAGCTGGTCTGAGCGAAATGGAAGTAACAGCAAATGTTATTCGGGTGATTCGCTGACTGCAATATCATCCCGTAACTCAAGGGCTAACTGGCCCAAGCGCCTGCCCCTTCGACGTCAGCAGAGGATTGGGAAGCTGTCGCCAACCAGCACGAGCTCCAGAGAGGCTCCGGCAAGAGGGCTGGATGCTGCGGGAGGCCACTACTCACATCACCTCATCGCCGCCCAGTAACTGAAGCTGATGGCGGCGAGAAAGCCCTTCCAGAGGGACCTGGGAGAGCAATTCCTGGAAATGCCTCAGCACCGCCTGCCCCAGTCAGGGCAGCAAACGGAGGGAGCTGAGGCCGGGTGGAAGCAGAGCGGGCGCTGCTGGAGCAGCACCACCTCTGGGGTTACCCACAACCTAAATCCTTTGAGCTTCCCCCAAAATCTCTGACCTCTTGTGGAGAGGTTCCGTTCTCTTTTCTCTGGAGAGATTCC